>JAIGNY010003097.1:0-46257 GCA_020152595.1 Chiridota heheva
GGAGGGCATTAATACATTAAAAGTAATGGGGATGGGCTTGGCATATGGGGATGGGATTGATTTGACATCTGGGTGTATTACCATGCTACATGATTTGGGAGGGCAGTGTGTGACTTATGAGAGAGGTAGGAGTGGCTTGACCAATATGTGGAGGAGGGGTCAGTATGTTGGAGGGATTGGTTTGGGAGCTTCAATGTTCAATCTTAGTCTTGACTTATAGGAGGGCTTGGCTTGTGGGAGGTAGGAGGAGGGGCTTGATTTATGGGAGGTGTGTTATATTGGCTTGTGGGAGGATATTTGCAGAGGGGAGGGTGGACATAGTTCAGCCCATGGAATGGTGAGCATGGGTCAACCAATCATAAGGTGGGTTCTGTCTTTGAGAAACATCGGAGGGGTTTCACCTGTGAGGAGGGATGACTTGACTTGTAGGATGGTATGACCTGCATGGAAATCTGTGTTAGAGGAAAAAATGTAAGTCCATTGGAAGGTGGAAATGGTGTGACCTCTGGTGTGTCAGTATAGTGCAGAAGATCTGCAGGATGTTAGTGTGTGGTGGGAGTTGCTTGACATATAATGTGGGAGGACTGGACTTGTAAGAGGGATTAGCATTTGGGAGGGGGCTAGGCATGTGGGGGAGATTTAAGAGGGTTTGATCTATAAGAGGTGTATGACAGGGCTTTGCATATGGAAGGGTGGGTATGGTTTGGCCTCTGGGTGTATCACCATGCTGCAGCCTGTGGGAGTGTAGTTTGTGGCTTATGTGAGAAGTGGGAGTGGCTTAATCTATACGAGGGGGAGGACTTGGTCTGGGAGGTTCACATTTGTATCTTGGCTTGTGGGTGGATTGGGCTTATGAGAAGGTAGGAGGGGTTGGAGGATGGGAGGGCCTTAGTCTTGGAAATATGTAAGATTATGCTGTAGGAGGGGCCTTGTTTTGGGAAAGTGTGCGAGTCCTGGCATGTCGGAGGTTGAGTGAGTTTAGGCTTATTGGAAGGGGGGGGGGGGGGGTTGTGAGAGGTCAGCAGGCCCTTGCTTATAGGAGAGTCTTGATCTATGAGGCTTGTCAAATGCGATAAGTCAGATGGTGGGAGGGCTCACACTAAGAAACCATTGTCACTTTAGTATGGAAAGTATGGAGTTTATGTTCCAAGTGGTGCATGTTGGTGCAACAAGGTAACTGTCAAAAATGGTGACAGTTTTGGACTCGGTTGAGGGGTGGGCCTTTTGATCTGTCTTGACTGCCTATATTGTCGATTTATATGAATCAGTTTTTGCTTATGAGGATTGGGGTGAATGGCATGGAAAGATGAATGGCATGGCAAGATGTATGGCATGGAAAGATGTATGGCATGGAAAGATGTATGATTTTTAAAGAGTGAAGTTTTAGAAATATAAAACAACACATAAAACATGAGTGTTCACTCATTTTTACAATGAAAATGTTCGGACAGAAAGTAGCATAAAAGAAGTAAAAGTTGACATTCTTTTAAAGAGTTAAGAAAACAAAGTATCAAAACTACTCACTGACTTTAACTACCAAGCAAACAGCAAGGAATAGAAAATGAAAATGAATCTCAGAAAGTCTGTCTATACTTTTATTACTTTCTGTTCAAAGTCTTAATTTCATTAATCAGTGAAGAGTATTGTATGGGTTAAATTTGCATAATTATGTAAAAACTATAAAGTGTCATTAAAAACAACAGTATTTTTCCACTTTCACTTCAACTTATACATGGTGATGTTCAATAGAACCCTGAATTAATTTTTGACTTTCACTTCTGCACACTGTATGAGCTGATGTTCACTGGAACCATGAGTTCATTTGAACTTTGCTTCTGAAGATGTGCAGGTGTGCTTCACTTGGCTTGTATTTGATACTTTTTTACTTGTATTTGCCAGAATTTTCTAACTCTTTGAAATAGATCAGTAATTTGTTTTCATCATAAATAGTGAGCGCATTTGTGAGTGGAAAATAATATTAAGTCAAAGGTGCAGTGGATTTAGTTAGCAAGAAAAAATAGTCAAAGTTTTGATGTGCTACCATATTTCTATTCATTTTCTTTTATCATTCACCTTTCTGATTCAGATGGAGTATTAGTTTAACATTGGAGAAAGATAAATAGAAGGATGTTTATCATTGATTAACTTGCAGGATAAAAACATGAACAAATTAAGCTCATAACCAAGCCTTCGTAACCTGAGCTGAATGTTCAACATTACATTGTACAAATGCTGTGGCAAAGTATAAGTGTTCAACATGCTCTTCATTTGAATATAGAGCAGACATTTAAGCATGTGATGTGATTATACATTGGAAGACTCATGAAGCTAAAACTTGAAATATTTCCAGGTTCATCAATTTTTTTGTTTTTAATTGTTCATTTTCTTCAAACATCATTTCTGAGTGGTTTACATTTAGTGACGTGAAAAGGTGTAGTGGATATAACTATTGTTGTGCTACCATTTTCCTATAATTTTCTTTTATTATTTGCCTTTTGGATTCAGATGGAATCATAGTTTTACATAGGAATTTTTTTACAAAAATTAAACAAATTATATTTATCACAGGATAAACAAGAAGAACTTAAACTCATAACCAAGCCTTTGTAACTTGAACTGAATGTTTAACAGTACATTATACAAATGTTGCAGCAAAGTTGAAGGTGCAGCGTACTCTTCATTTGAATGTAGAGTGGGAGATTTAAGCATGTGATGTGCATGGGAAGACCCATGAAGTTTAAACTCTAAATATTTCCAGGCTAATCTATAGATTATATTTTGTCTGTTTATTAATTGTTAATTTTCTTCAAACTGTTAATGGTCAGTCAGTACATGAATGTTCATTGAATATATATTCAATCATTCTGGAAATTTTATTGACCATACTGATTACTATGGAAACATGGCAATTCCAGTTTTGAATATTTGTGTTTGATTTAATCTGCTTTTCTATTGGAATTTTACACACAACATATTGTGTAATCCTGGATCCATACAGATGCTGGAAAGTGTCTGTTTAACATATAATAGCACTAGCATTGTAAACACAACATACAAACATCGTGGAATGTTTTATGATACCATCAAAGTCTTTTAGAAAACTTGAAATTTTACATGGGTTTGAAAAATATATACTTTAGATTTTCATTTCAATTGTTAGTTGGCAAATCGTTTTCCCTAGCCCTAACCCTAATCTTTTAAACAGCCTCAGTGGTATTTATGGTTTTATGGCATATCAATTTACATACTTCAGGTATGTTTCTGCCACAGATGAATGGATAATTGATACATGAGTGCAGAGCCATTTTGTAGTGCTGGATATGTATTGGTTCTTGTAATGCACATTCTTAAGTTTACTGTTAACATGACAAAGATCATGATTAAAGTGTCATATTGTCTCTTTTAAAGCATTATTTATGAATGTTTTTATTGGAACACCAATGAACACACAATATCAACATTTAGTTCAGCTTTGCAAAGTATTCTCATCTTTTAAAGAAATTGGTTTACAGCTAATAGATTCCATATGTTGTTTCCTGATTGATGTGAAAACAGGATAATCTGAAAACAGGATAATCTGAGAACAGGTAATCTGAAAACAGGATAATCTGAAAACAGGATAATCTGAAAACAGGATAATCTGAAAACAGGATAATCTGAAAACAGGATAATATGAAAACAGGATAATCTGAGAACAGGATAATCTAAAAACAGGATAATCTGAAAACAGTATAATCTGAGATTTATATATTCATATTTGAATTCATGATATTTTTCTTATGGAGTTTTAGCATAATTTTTGCACATCATTTTGGATCCATAAAGATATCAGAAAGAGATTATTTTATCAAATGATACTCTGAATACCCTGGAAAGTTACTTCTCTTTGTTGGCATTATTTCTGCTCCAAATAATGGATAAAATGGTTGCAGAAGTGAAACATTTTGTAACATTTGTGAATCTGAGATGCTTTTTCTTGGCAACACACATTCCTCTATTTACTGTTAACAATATTGAAAACAGTATTATAGTATCATATTGTTGCTTTTAAATCCATTGATGACTGTTATAGGAACATTAAGGAATATACAATACTATTACAGCTTCCCAAAGTTTTATAGGGAATCTAATTTACAAGTAATCATAAGATTCTTTAACACAAGGAAGGCTTTCCCTCATGCATGATATTTTACTGCTGCTATTTTGTGCCATGTTTGAACTCTCCATGATGTGGAATTGTTTAATGATTATAACTTGTGTAGGGTTAGTTCAAAGATCACTTGGTTTCTCTGATGCTAACTATCCATTGGTCAGTATTACATTGGATGGAATCAAGAATGGTGAGGGACAGTTTGTTTTGTATGGAAGACAAAGTAAAGCTGTGGCATGCGTAATCACCACTACTAATTATAATCTGTCAAACGCTTCAGTGCTATTTAATGACAACTTAATGACTCTTGTTGATGATAATGGTGGTGTACTTGTAGATTCATTCAATAACAGTATTGTTGATCATTATGGAAATACGATTACAATTACAACACCTTCAGTGCCAATAGCTGGGATCAATTATCTCACATGTCATGCATGTTTCGTACAACGTGACTCACTTGGGATGTGCATATCCAACAGTGTAAAGGTTACCGTGTATCCAGAGTTGGACCGCAGGAGCACAAATAGATCACAGTACTGCACATCAGCTAAAGGACTGACTGTTTTAAAGGGAGAAGATATTACCATGAAATGTCATGTACCAGATAGCGTTGGTACTGCAAAGTGGACATATGAAAATAACATATTTGATGATAAAAAGCTACATGTTTTGAATATCACTGAATATAATGCTGGACCATATGTTTGCAAACTGTCAAACAGGAACCCATTTGTCCAGTTTGATAAAGTCTGCTCACTAGGGCCGTTTCAGGTGAGAAAAAACTTGTCTGTCAGTCTTACATTTGTTAGAAGTGATGTTGGCTACAGGTTCAGCTGCCAAAGTGATCCTCCTGCGAGTAAAATCACCTGGAGTTTGTATTCAGGTGAAGATAATCTATTCAATAACAGTGATATGAACTTAAGCAATGTAAGCATTCATGTTGAAGTCATAGGCAGATTTGGTTCCTCTGAATTAGAACTTCAACTCCACGGCTTCTGCAACCTTAACGATATAAATCCAATCACTGTAGAATGTCATGTGCAGAGATCTTTCAAGCACAGTAACGCTACACACTGCATAGATGATTATTGTGATGATTCTTCTCCACTTTGCTCATCACAAACAAGCACTGTATCAGACCAAACAACAGAGGCTTATACAACAGGAAGTGACTTTACCATTGGTAGTACAGAAACAAAAGCTCCCAAGTTTGATCTGTTTACTCTATCAAATCTTCAGTATGTATTGATAGTGGTCTTAGTGGTAATTTTATGCATTCTTTGCATAAAGACTCGTCTCTGCAATAATTGTGCTTTAATAAAAAACAAGCAAAAAACAGACTGTGTGAAACCTCAGGGATTGGTTGCTGCCGCTAATACGAACACCAACTTTAATATTCCAATGAGAGGGTCATCAAGAACTTACGCTACAATTGAAGACTCAAATGACATCCCGGTGGCGGTTGCACACCCATATGTTTACAATGAACCAGTTGTGGAGGAAGGCGGTCCACACCAATCTGAAAGAGGAGACCATGGTATGGAGGACAATGATGGTGAGGCTTGGGTCCAATGTGAGGTGTATGATAGCTATGGTCCTGATGATGAATTGGATTATGATCCTGTGTTTCATCAAACAAAGATGTGATTTTAGGATAACTGCTGATCATCAGGTCAGTCATATAAAATGCCATTCAAGCATTTGAAAGTTGCAATTAAGCAACTGTGCATTCTGAGTAGTCTGTGATTTTATGTCATATTTTTACTGAATTGATTAATCCTTAATTGGGAATGGTAAATTTCAGTTTTCAGATATAATTTTAGGGTGATTGCAGATCGGATCAGTCATTTCTTGCAAAATGGTATAAACAATTGAAATTTGAAAGCAACTCTTTATTCTACAAAGTCTTGTGATTTTACAATATGTCATGTTTTACAAAATTGATTAATTATTCAATTTTCATGTCATTGTTAAATGTAATTTATTTTCCTAATATGCAACAATTGTGAATTTCATTTTTTATGTTATTCATGTTGTTAATGGTTAATTTATTCTCCTAATGGCTAACAATGGTGAATTAAATTTGTTGTGTTATTCATGTTGCTAATGGTTAATTTTGTTTTCCAAGTGATATCCAACAATAATAGTTGATATGATTGTCACAACTTTAATTTTGTGTTAGAAAAGAAGCGAGATGAATCACTGCTGGTCATACAAAAGATGACAGCTAGCTGCTAAAACAAAGAAGTGTGAAATGTAACTGAAATCTCATTAAAGGAATAAATATCTCACTTCTGCATTCAATTAATATCCTAATTTCAAATTTTGAATTGTTTGACAAAAGAAAGTAGAAGCGTGATGTCCTACTGTTGAGTCGACTGCTTTTCTATTGGCTATTGTTTTTTGCTTTCCTATTGTTTTCTTGTTCTGTATTTTGCTGGATGCTTTGTGGTCTATTTGTTTAGATTCCATCCATGATTCTTTCTTTTAATTGCCAAACAGGGAAGTGATTCATTGTATAATACATCTTTCATTTGGTTTCTTTACTATATAAAGATTCTCTTTTGTTCTGTAGAAATTATTGTTTGGCTTCAAGCTCTCTGCTAAGCTAAATATTTTTTAACTTTTGCCTCACAAGCAGATCAACCACTTACTTCAAACAATTCAGCAGATCTTTGCTTGTGAATGTATAACCATTCTGTTAATGTATATCAGTTAGATTTCTAATAAGCAATATTCATATGCTTGTATTCATAGGTGGCTGTCAGAAATTTTAATTGCAGGGGCAAAACATTTCTTTTTTAAGCCACCCATGCTTGTAAATGATAAGTTACTACCTTCTCTGTAAATAAGCTACACCCCTAGCTGTAAATTAACCACACCTCTAGCTGTAAATTAACCACACCCCTAGCTGTAAGTAAGTCCTGTGATTTTACAGTATGTCATGTTTTACAAAATTGATTAATCATTCAATTTTCATGACATTCTTGTTAAATGTTAATTAATTTTCCTAATATGCAACAATTGTGAATTTCATTTTTTAGGTTACTCATGTTGTTAATGGTTAATTTATTCTCCTAATAGCTAACAAGGGTGAATTAAATTTTTTGTATTATTCATGTTGCTAATGGTTCATTTATTTTCCAAGTGATAACCAACAATAATAGTTGATATGATTGTCACAACATCAATTTTGTGTTAGAAAAGAAGTGAGATAGATCACTGCTGGTGATACAAAAGATGACAGCTAGCCGCTAAAACAAAGATCTGTGAAATGTAACTGAAATCTCAAAGGTTGAATTGTTGAATTGGTGAATTGTACTGACAAAGGAAAGTAGAAGTGGGAAGTATCGTTGTCTTGTTTAATGTTTGATGGACGTGGTATCCTTTTGTTTTTGTTCTGTCTTCTTTGTGTTCTACTTGTTTATTTTTTTTTTTTTTTTTTTTTTTTTTTTTTTTTTTGCTCCGTTTATTTCATTGTTTACTTTATACGTATACATTGTTCACTTTAAACATATACATTGTTCACAAACACTTTCTGTTGCTAATAATTATAATCATTGTCTTTACAAAGTCTTTTTGTTATTTACATTCTATACATATATACATTGTCATTTACCATTGTCCCATCCTTCTTTCTGCATATTTATACATTGTTCACAAACACTTTCTGTTGGTAATATTTACAATCATTGTTTTACAAAGTTTTTTCTGCTATTTACATTCTACACATATCTACATTATCATCTACAATTGTCTTATCCATCTTGCTACATTGTTTGCAAAACAGTCATTGTTCAGTTGTTATAGCAATGTTTTCTATGCTATGTACATTTTATACACATCCCGATCTTCAACAATAGCATCTGCTTAAGCAGTTAAGAGATCTCTGTAATGGTAGTACTCGTACCACGAGAGATTATACGACACAATACTAGCTACTATACTATACTTGAATGGAATATAATGGGTGAATGCTTAATTAAAGAATTTCAAGAAACGGTCTGCACCTGCATTGGTCTTATTCAAATGCCTGTAGACTTTAAGGTTGAAAGATAAAATGTTATGAAAGTGATTGACTTGAGGTTGGGACTTCCTAGCTCTACATGTATAGATATAATACTTAGCATTTATAACGAAAAAAAAATTGATAGGGGATCTGAAATGGTCGAGGAAACCGAAGAAAACAAGACCCTTGTCTAAATTTACAAGGGAGTTGATGGAGAGATGCATAGCATCCCTCCAAAATTGGCAATAATGGGGCAATCCCAAAATAAATGAGAGATACTTTCATTACAAGTATTACAAAAAGTACAAAGTGGGGAATCTAGCATACCAATTTTGTGTAAAAATTATTGCAAGTAAGAACACGATGAATGAAACTAAACTGAAAGTAACTTGAAGTCTGGAGTTGGAGACCGCCCTATGTGGTAACAAAAATATTCTATCCCAGTCTAAATTATAAGAGAACTCTTCGCTCCATTTGTTAACACAAGTGGGAGTCTTCGTATATACATTCACAATAGATGAATACACAGCTCTGTTAAGAGTGACTTTAGCATTGAAAAGAGATAATTGGAGTTCATTCGTATTAAGAGTAGTTATTACAATACCAGCTTGCTCACGCATGTGAGATTTCCAGGATACCGGAAGTGACGAAATAATACCAAAATAAGAGTGAATGGTAATGAGTGTAAATCAAAATCATTAATGAAAGTATGATATTCCTTTGGGAACCATTGACATCATAAAAATCGTGAACATGATAGGCGCCACTCTGAAAGAGGCGTTGGTCAAATACAAGTTTCTTATCAATTTTAACAAAAGAGTTATTCAAAATGATTTCGTTTTCAAACCCGCTATTCGGGTATGATAATTATAAGAAGACCAAGCGATACAGACTTGCTTAATAAAGATATTTGAAATATTAGGTACATCATTGGGGTGAACATTACACTTAAAAAAGAAATTAGTACCATTTTTACGTAAGAAAATATCAAAATACACCTTCCAATTACTAGTTGTACCAGAACAGTATCTCCGGATCCAAGAGCACTTTAAACTTTTAATAAATGAATCAATGTGGATCATCCGTAAGCCACCATATTTAAGATCATTAATTAAGGCCGAGTGTTTAATTTTGTGACGACTCCCTTTCCAAATAAAGTTAAAAAGTGTTTTATTAAGCTCGAGTATAAAATTACGTGGTGGGTCAGGCAGAACAGTAAAAAGGTAAACTAATTGGGAGACAGCGAATGATTTGATAATTGTGATTTTCCCTATCGGCGTAAGGTCTCTTGTTGACCATAGGTTTAATAACTTTTTGAGACGGGATAACTTACGGATGATTCGTAAAAGAAATGCCTAAATATTGAATTGGACCATTCGAAATGTTGAAAGAGAAATCATTAAAATACGAGGGGTGTGTGTCGGCATACGGGCCAATGGGAAAAATGAATGATTTGTCAAAATTCGTGATAAGACCTGACACTTTCTTAAAGTCGTTTAACACAGTAACTATAGAATTAAGTGAAGTTCTAGAACTATCAGTAAAAAGTACAGTATCATCCGCATATTGGGATATTTTGAAGGACATGTTATTTATGTTAATGCCCTTTATGTTAGGGTCACATTTGATACGCCGACATAATATTTCAGAACAAATAATGTAAAGATAGGGGCTGAGAGGACAGCCTTGCCTAACACCACGTGAAACTGGGAAAAAGTTGGTACAGAATCCATTGTTAATCACACAAGATGTGGCATTGCGATATAAAGTAGAAAACCATCGTCTAAAACTGTCACCAAAATTAAAATACCTCAGAACTTTATCTATAAACGAATGACTTAAAGAATCGAAAGCTTTGTGAAAATCAAGGAGTAGAAGAGAACCTGGTATATTATTAAGTTTACAGAAATCAATGGTATCGAGGACTAATCGAACATTTTCACCAATGTACCTATCTTTTAAGAAACCTGTCTGCTCAACACTGATTATACTATAAAGAACATTTTTAAGACGTGTGGCAAGAACTTTGGCTGCTTGTTTAGATTAATTATAATAATTGTTTATTTTAATTGCTAAGCAATTGTATCATATCTTTCATTTGGTTTCTTGGCTATCAGGATTTTTGTTTAGTAGATTCTCTTTGTCATAGAAATTGTTGTTTCACTTTAAGCTCTCTGCTATGCTGAACATTTTTTCCGTATCCTTTTCCCCACAGGCAGATCTACTTTTATTTCATCAATACTGCTTCAAGCAATTTAGCCAATCTATGCTTGTGAATGTATAACCTTTCTGTTGTAGTGTACATATTCTAAGTAACATTTATACTCGAGAAAGCTTTTGACACTACTTGGAGATACGGCATTATCCGCAAACTTTACACCATCGGCCTTTAGAGGCCATCTCCCCATCTTTATTCAAAACTTTCTTTCACCCAGGCAGTTCCAAGTTCGTATTGGCCACACCCTCTTCAATCCCTACCCCTAAGAAAAGCGTCCCCCAAGGCAGCATCCTCTCTCCCACTCTCTTCAACCTGAGCATTAATGACATCGCGGACAACCTTGGCCCCAATATCAAATGTACCCTCTACGTGGATGACTTCACCATCCTCTACTCCTTTCCTCTTGTCGAAAATAGACTCCAATTCAACCTCATCCAGCTGCAAGTCTGGTGCAACAATAACGGTTTTAAATTCTCCAAAGACAAGACATGCATGCACTTCTGTCATTTCAACAACCTCCACCCCAACCCAAACCTCATGATCAATGGCAATCACATCCAGAAAAACTCTCCGGATAAAATGATCTTCTTCCTTCATAATGCTTCCCTCTACAACCATATTTAGTTCTCCTCTTCCACCCCCTCTCTCTACTTTTCACCCATTCACCTCCTCTCTCGATCTCAGCTTTCTGACTTTTTGTTTTTGTATATCTTTTATTCTCCCCCCTGTTTCCTTTCCTTCCTACCTCTAGAATGATCGGACCTCTCAGGCACAATTTGACCCTCGTTGCCATGGTGCCGTTTAGCCCTTATCAAACAAACAAAGTGATATTTATAAGTGGATGTAAGAGATTAGTTCAATGGACAAAACAAGGTGAGGGCAGCATGTATCCTTTATGGAGAGTCAACCATGCTTGTATTGCCAATCCAATGACCCCAACAATTTTAACTCTGCTGTAAATAAACCAAATAAATCACACCCCTAGCTGTAAATAAGTCAAACCCCTAGCTGTAGATAAACCACACCCCTAGCAGTAAGTAAACCACACCCTACTTGTAAATTAACCACACCCCTGGCTGTAAATAAATCACACTCCTAGCTGTATATAAACCACACCCCTAAACGTAAATAAACCACTCTCCTAGCTGTAAATAAACCACACCCCTGGCTGTAACTAAACCCCACCCTAGTTGTATATAAACCACACCCCTAGCTGTAAATAAACCACACCCCTAGCTGTAAATAAACCACACCCTTAGCTGTAAATAAACCACATCCTAGCTATAAACAAAGCACACCCCTAGCTGTAAATAAACCACACCCTAATTGTAAATAAACTACACCCCTAGCTGTAAATAAACCACACCCCTAGCTGTAAATTGAGCACATCCTAGTTGTAAGTAAACCACACCTCTAGCTGTAAATAAACCACATCCTAGCTTTAAACAAACCACACCCCTAACTGTAAATAAACCACACCCTAATTGCAAATAAGCTAAACTCCTAGCTGTAAATTAACCACACCCCTAACTGTAAATAAACCACACCCCTAGCTGTAAATAAACCACACCTTTACCTGTAAATAAACCACACCCCTAGCTTTAAATAAACCATCCCTAGTTGTAAATAAACCACACCCCTAGCTGTAAATAAACCACACCCCTAGCTGTAAATAAACCACACCCTTACCTGTAAATAAACCACACCCCCAGCTGTAAATAAACCATGCCGTAGTTGTAAATAAACCACACCCCTAGCTGTAAATAAATCAAACCCCTAGCTGTAAATAAACCACACCCCTAGCTGTAAATAAACCACACTCCTAGCTGTAAATTAACCACACCCCTAGCTGTAAATAAACAACCCCCCTAGCTGTAAATAAACCACACCCTAGTTGTAAATAAACCACACCCCTAGCTGTAAATAAACCACACCCCTAGCTGTAAATAAACCACACCCTAGTTGTAAATAAACCACACCCCTAGTTGTAAGTATACCACACCCCTAGCTGTAAATAAACCACACCCTTAGCTGTAAATAAACCACATCCTAGCTATAAACAAAGCACACCCCTAGCTGTAAATAAACCACACCCTAATTGTAAATAAACTACACCCCTAACTGTAAATAAACCACACCCCTAGCTGTAAATTGAGCACACCCTAGTTGTAAGTAAACCACACCTCTAGCTGTAAATAAACCACATCCTAGCTTTAAACAAACCACACCCCTAGCTGTAAATAAACCACACCCTAACTGCAAATAAGCTACATTCCTAGCTGTAAATTAACCACACCCCTAACTGTAAATAAACCACACCCCTAGCTGTAAATAAACCACACCCTTACCTGTAAATAAACCACACCCCTAGCTGTAAATAAACCATGCCCTAGTTGTAAATAAACCACACCCCTAGCTGTAAATAAACCACACCCCTAGCTGTAAATAAACCACACCCCTAGCTGTAAATAAACCACACCCCTAGCTGTAAATAAACCACACACCCTAGCTGTAAATAAACCACACCCCTAGCTGTAAATAAACCACACCCCTAGCTGTAAATATACCACACCCCTAGCTGTAAGTAAACCACCCTCCTAGCTGTAACTCAACGACACCCCTGGCTGTAACTAAACCACACCCTAGCTGTAACTAAACCACACCCCTAGCTGTAAATAAACCAAACCCCTAACCGTAAACAAACCACACCCCTAGCTGTAAGTAAACTACACCCCTAGCTGTAAGTAAACCACACCCTCGCTATAAGTGAACCACACCTCTAGCTGTAAATCAACCACACCCCTAAGTGTTAATCAACCACACCCCTATCTGTAAATAAACCACACTTTTACCTGTAAATTAACCACACCCCTAGCTGTAGATAAACCACACCCGTAGCTGTAAATAAACCACACCCCTAACTGTAATTAAACCACACCCCTAGCTGTAAATAAACTACACTATTACCTGTAAATAAACCACACTCCTAGCTGTAAATAAACCACGCCCTATTTGTAAATAAAATACACCCCTAGCTGTAAATAAACCACACCCCTATCTGTAAATATACCACATCCTTAACTGTAAATAAACCACACTCCTAGCTGTAAATAAACCACACCTTTATCTGTAAATAAATCACACCCCTAGCTGTAAATAAACCACGCCCTAGTTGTAAATTAGCCACACCCCTAGCTGTAAATAAGCCACACCCTAGCTGTAAATAAACCACACCCTAGCTGTACATTAACCACACCATAGCTGTAAATAAACCACACCCTTAGCTGTAAGTAAATAACATCCTAGCTATAAACAAACCACACCCCTAGCTGTAAATAAACCACACTGTAGCTGTAAATAAACTACACCCCTAGCTGTAAATAAACCACACGCCTAGCTGTAAGTAAACCACACCCTAGCTGTAGATAAACGACACCCCTAGCTGTAAGTAAACCACGCCCTAGCTGTAAATAATTCACACCCTAGCTGTAAATAAACCACAACCCTAGCTGTAATTCAATTACACCCTAGCTGTAAGTAAACCACACCCCTAGCTGTAAATAAACCACACCCCTAGCTGTAAATAAACCACACCCTAACAAATAAACCACACCTCTAGCTGTAAATAAACCACACCCCTAGCTGTAAGTAAACCACACCCTAGCTGTAAGTAAACCACACCTCTAGCTGTAAATCAACCACACCCCTAAGTGTTAATCAACCACACCCCTAGCTGTAAATAAACCACACTCTTACCTGTAAATTAACCACACCCCTAGCTGTAAATAAACCACACCCGTAGCTGTAAATAAACCACACCCCTAACTGTAATTAAACCACACCCCTAGCTGTAAATCAACCACACCCCTAGCTGTAAATTAACACACCCTTAGCTGTAAATTAATCACACCCCTAGCTGTAAATTAACCATACCCCTAGCTGTAAATTAACCACACCCCTAGCTGTAAATAAACCACACCCCTAGCTGTAATATAACCACACCCCTAGCTGTAAATTAACCACACCCCCAGCTGTAAATTAACCACACCCCTAGCTGTAAATTAACCACGCCCTAGTTGTAAATTAACCACACCCCTAGCTGTAAAAAAACCACACCCCTAGCTGTACATTAACCACACCCTAGCTGTAAATTAACCACACCCCTAGCTATAAACAAACCACACCCCTAGCTGTAAATAAACCACACTCTAGCTGTAAATAAACTACACCCCTAGCTGTAAATAAACCACACCCCTAGCTGTAAGTAAACCACACTCTAGCTGTAAATAAATCACACCCCTTGCTGTAAAGTAAACCACGCCCTAGCTGTAAATTATTCACACCCTAGCTGTAAATAAACCACACCCCTAGCTGTAATTAAACCACACCCTAGCTGTAAGTAAACCACACCCCTAGCTGTAAATAAACCACACTCTAGCTGTAAATAAACCACACCCCTAGCTGTAAATAAACCACACCCCTAGCTGTAAATAAACCACACCCTAGCAGTAAGTAAACCACACCCCAGCTGTAAGTAAACCACACGCTAGCTGTAAGTAAACCACACCCCTAGCTGTAAGTAAACCACACCCCTAGCTGTAAATAAACCACACCCATAACTGTAAATAAACCACGCCCCTAGCTGTAAGTAAACCACACCCTAGCTGTAAATAAACCACACCCTAGCTGTAAATAAACCACACCTCTAGCTGTAAATAAACCACACCCTCAGCTGTAAATAAGCCACACCCTAGCTATAATAAACCACACTCCTTGGTGTAAATTCTGGGATGGAGACGTTGGAGGGGCATGATGATATATATGAGGTGCATGGCATAGGGGCTTTGCATTTGGAAGCATGGGTGGGTAGGTTTGGCCCCTAGATATGTCATCATAGGAACAGTGGGAGTTGATTGGTTTAAATGAGGGGGAGGGCTTGGTGTGGGGGTTAAAGGTTCAACTTGTGGGAGGATTGGGCATATGAGAAGGGGGAGTGGAGGATGGGAGGGGCTTTAAGTGTAGGACACATCTAAGATTAGGCTGTAGGAGGGGACTTGGGTCTATGGGAGTCTGTGCAGGTCTGTGCATTTCAGAGGTTGAGTGAGTTTAGACTATTGGATGGGGAGGGGGGTGTTGTGAGTGGTCAGTATGCCCTCGCTTATAGGAGAGGCTTGATCTGTGAGGCTTGACAAATGTGAGAAAAAATATAGTTGTGCCTTCTGCAAAGGAAAAAGGAATAGGTTAAACAAGGATGCTGCATGAGTGATGGTGTGAGGAACTCTGAGGGTGTACGGGAGGGCATCACTTGGATGGTAATATGAGGAAGTTGGGGGAGGGGAAACTGATGGAGAATTGGCAGGGATTTACATGGGAATGAAAGGGTTCCTCCATTTTTAAATGGAAGGTTTATTGATGGAATATCATTTATAGTTTAAAACATTTGAAAAAATGTTGCTTATGAAGATTGGGCGAATGGTATTAAGATTATATGCTTTTTAAAGAGTAAAGCTTTCTGAAGATAAAACAGCACAAAACATGAGTGTTCACTCATTTTTGTAATAAAATGGGTTCTACAGAGAGTAGTATTAAATACAATACAATACAATTTATTACAGTGCTCTAGGCCATCTGGCCTTTGTCACAAACATGAACGATAAATTAAAGTACAGTAGTAAAGGTTGACATACTTTCAAAGATTTAATACAACATCTGGTAGTAAAACCACTCACTGAATTTAACTACCAAGGAAACAGAAGGAATAGAAAATGAAAATGATCTCAGAAAGACTTGTTCACTTTTTGTTTGTAGTTATTTTTTATTGTTTTGTCATCTTATTTCACTTTCATTCTAGATGGAATACAAATAAAGGTTTTAGGGGGCTATACATTAATTATTATCACATTTAAAAACTAATATTCAGCAATTTGACTATTTGTTTGTTTAACAAAAGTTATTCGGAAACAAATAATGAGTTGCCATTTTCAGGTTGCATCAGTGATTTTCCCCATAATATTGTAGGTTTATGCGGAAATATATGCTGATGCAGAATTGTTATTTGGTCCAAATAACAACTCCCTGGCTGACAGGTCTGCATATTATTATTGATAAAGTGTGCATCAAGACAGGTTTGGAATTATCGCATATAATGGCTTCCACTTATCTGGCATATAATACATTTTTATAAAAAAAAAACCCTAATTTTGCCATGAATTGTTCAGCTGTCTGTGTTACCATAAATTGTATCAGTATAGCATTAAAGTTATCAAGGGACAGAAATGGAGTATGAATTGCTATTGATAAGCATGGATGCTACATCTCATAAGAAGACTAATAATGGCACAGTTGTGTAAAGTTGTGTCCAGACAGACAAGTGTCCACCATCAGTGAAGAGCATATGTAATGCCAGGGCCATAATTCTGGGGGGACATGCCCCCCCCCCTCTCCCCCGCTTTTCTGTATAATTAAAAAAAAATCAATACATTTTGGGGAAAATAAGCCTCTTGTCCCTCCACTTTTTGGATAAGAGGCCATGTCCCCTCCCCCCTTCTACCCCTCCACTTTCTGGATGAGAATTAGGGCCCTGTGTAATTCCACCAACAGGATTATATATAGAAGCTGTCATTGATTGGTGCTTACTGCTTTTTCTGAAACTTTTTAGAAATTTAAAATTATTATTTTGTGTTCTTTTAATGATATTCCTTTTTAATGCCAGTTGTCCTATGTTTCCTAATTTGGAGTTAAATAGTTTTAGGCCTCCCTGCTATACATATAACACATACAGTATTTAGATTGAACAGCCATTATATTTGTTCTTTAAATGTTTATTTTGTAAAAAAAAAATGGAAATTATTTTTGCAGTGCATTCTCATTCATCAATATCGCCCTCACATTTATGCAAGTGCAACATATATATCACAAATGAAAGTGGAAAATCTCTATTAAGCATTGCTGATTTTTCTTTATATTTCGTTCATGTTTTGTATTTTTATTGTGTGACGCGTTTGTATAAACCTTTACACCATTTGATGGATTGATTTGTTTTAGGGAACAGTGGTGGGGCATGAAACATTCAGCAATGGTGACTATCTAGGGTGAGTTCCATGATTAAAAATGTGTATCAGGTGCCAGAAAATACTGAAAAACAAAAACATACATATTGCTTCTATTTTCTGCCAGATATTTGAATATGGGGGTATGATACTTTGATGGACGAGTTCTTGACATTCAATATTACTCAAAAAAGAGCTGTCACAGAAAACAAATTTCATGTATATACTGAATTCTTACTTGCAGTCAAGTGGCTAACATGTAGAAGACCACTTACTAGGCCTAAGTATTTTAACATACAGATTAAAGGGAAATTGCATTGATTTTTGGTTCAAGTATATGGAATACAAAAATGTCATCTCCTAAAAATTAGAGATCTCCTACTGTTAGGAGATCTCCTGGACTGGCTGCAATCTAGAAGCTGCCCTCTCCAATTTGTTTTTGATTCAACCATGCACCTCCCCTTTCGATCACAGCTTTCTGACATTTGGTTCTTGAATTTCTCTCATTCTCCCCCTGTTTCTTTTCCTTCCTACCTCTAGAATGATCTGACCTCTCAGGCACAATTTGACATTCGTTGTCGTGGTGCCATTAAGCCCTCATCACACAAACAAACACAAAAAACACAAATTTCATCTATCCAACGTGCAAATTGCTAAACACTATAGTGCATCATAGTACTTCAAAAGTATTAGAGGATTGGCATGCAGGAATAATACACAAAATATGATGGGAGGAAACAATAGCACATACACTTTTTATTGTATATCATGAATGAGTTGATAAATAGAATGAATTAAAAAATATGTTGTACCTCATAAACAGTTGTTATTGCAGTGGTTTTACACAGACACTGATCACAACTTACAGACAAAAAAGATGAAATATACAGATTGTTCCTCCTGTGGCAAAAACAATAAGGTAAAATGCAGATCGGTGCAGCTAGCAGAGGGTGCTCTCCAGTGCTTGTATCCCCTTCCTTATTTGCTCTACTTCATATTTTATTCTGGGTGGATCCCATCCACAAGGACATGAGGATAAACACATCTGTTTGGATGAAGGTGGTAAACCTGCTTGTGCTCTTGGTGTTGAATAAAACACACCCTTCTGAATTTAGATAAGACGGATGCTCCAGGGAAGTGCCATCTAAATGGCACTTCTCTGGATGCTCAGTGTGTGGGTAATCAACCTGCTTGCACTTTTGAATTTAGATAGGACGGATGCTCAGTGTGTAGGTAATCAACCTGCTTGTGCTCTTGGAGTTGAATATGAACACACACTTTTGAATTTAGATAAGACGGATGCTCAGTGTGTAGGTAATCAACCTGCTTGTGCTCTTGGAGTTGAATATGAACACACACTTCTGAATTTAGATAAGGCGGATGCTCAGTGTGTAGGTAATCAACCTGCTTGTGCTCTTGGTGTTGAATATAAACACACACTTTTGAATTTAGATAAGACGGATGCTCAGTGTGTAGGTAATCAACCTGCTTGT
Organism: Chiridota heheva; assembly: GCA_020152595.1. Classification (NCBI taxonomy): domain Eukaryota; kingdom Metazoa; phylum Echinodermata; class Holothuroidea; order Apodida; family Chiridotidae; genus Chiridota; species Chiridota heheva. The sequence goes on from JAIGNY010003097.1 coordinate 18,923, forward strand.
GCTCTTGGAGTTGAATATGAACACACCCTTCTGAATTTAGATAAGGCGGATGCTCAGTGTGTAGGTAATCAACCTGCTTGTGCTCTTGGAGTTGAATATAAACACACACTTTTGAATTTAGATAGGACGGATGCTCAGTGTGTAGGTAATCAACCTGCTTGTGCTCTTGGAGTTGAATATGAACACACACTTTTGAATTTAGATAGGACGGATGCTCAGTGTGTAGGTAATCAACCTGCTTGTGCTCTTGGAGTTGAATATGAACACACACTTTTGAATTTAGATAAGACGGATGCTCAGTGTGAAAGTAACCGCCCTAAAACAGTAACTAGGTTAAGACCTTTAGTTCTGTATTCTTAAGTAATAAAACACAAGTTAACTTTCACAAAGTAAATTGCATTTGGGATTAATGAGCAGGTTTTTGTCTGTTAGTTTAAGAGTGACTATCTCAAGTAGATAATTAGCTTGCAATTGCCAAATTGTTTTTGACATTGCGTAGTCAATCTATGAAAGAGGCATTAATTGTATTCTTCTTTATTGATTTTATCAATTGTTCCCTGTTTTAAATTTACCCATGAAAGTGAAATAATTGTGTAAAATTCATGCACCCTTTGTCTCAATAAAAATCCTTCAGTTTCACTGTATTGTTACTTGTTCAGATTTTATGGTTTCAATTACTTTTTCAGAAGTTGGTAGCTATTGATATTGTAGTTTATGTTTTGTGAGGCATCCGATAGCTCACTCTCAATCATGTCACAATATTTAATTTGTTTCAAGTTTCTTTCAGTTATTTCTAGACTCTCCTAGTTATTGGCTGTTGATTGGGTCAAGTGCATTTTCTGCTCTGTAGAATTATTTTGTGGCAGTATGAACATTAAACTGGGATATTTGGAGTTCAAATAAGCCGATCAAATTGACAACAAATTATAAAAGAACTAGATTTTATCTGGATGTACGTGCATTTATAATTTGTTTATTTGATGTGATATATAGTACTTGCTATATTTTACAGTGAAGTCGAAAATACAGTAACAGTTTTTTTATCAAAAATCTAAGAATTACATAACCACCTGCCACATATATATTATTCTTCATGGATGAATTGCAGAGGTTCAAAAGAATTCAGATATTGAAAGCATGCAAAACTAGTAGTTTGAAGTTTTGATTTGTGACAGATTGTTCAAGTTTTCGGAGAGCATGCGGTATTGTTCATGGATGAATTACAGAGGTTCAAATGAATTATAGAAGATATTGAAAGCAAAGCCAGCAGTTTTAAGTTTTGATTTGATGGATTGCTCAAGTTTTTCAGAGTGGATGCTGTATCATTAATGGATGAACTACAGCCATTCAAAAGAATTCAAGAAGATATTCAAAGCAAAGCCAAGGTTTGATTTTACAGATTGCTCAAGTTTTCAGAGTGCATTCTGTATCGTTAATGGATGAACTACAGCCATTCAAAAGAATTCAAGAAGATATTGAAAGCAAAGCCAAGGTTTGATTTAAGAGATTGCTCAAATTTTCGGAGTGCATTCTGTATCGTTAATGGATGAACTACAGCCATTCAAAAGAATTCAAGAAGATATTGAAAGCAAAGCCAAGTTTTGATTTAACAGATTGCTCAAGTTTTCAGAGTGGATGCTGTATCATTTTTACAGCCATTCAAAAGAAATCAAGAAGATATTGAGGTTTGATTTAACAGATTGCTCAAGTTTTCAGAGTGCATTCTGTATCGTTTGGATGAACTACAGCCATTCAAAAGAAATCAAAAAGATATTCAAAGCAAAGACAAGGTTTGATTTAACAGATTGCTCAAGTTTTCAGAGTGCATTCTGTATCGTTTGGATGAACTACAGCCATTCAAAAGAAATCAAGAAGATATTCAAAGCAAAGCCAAGGTTTGATTTAACAGATTGCTCAAGTTTTCAGAGTGCATTCTGTATCGTTAATGGATGAACTACAGCCATTCAAAAGAATTCAAGAAGATATTCAAAGCAAAGCCAAGGTTTGATTTAACAGATTGCTCAAGTTTTCAGAGTGCATTCTGTATCGTTAATGGATGAACTACAGCCATTCAAAAGAATTCAAGAAGATATTCAAAGCAAAGCCAAGGTTTGATTTAACAGATTGCTCAAGTTTTCGGAGTGCATTCTGTATCGTTAATGGATGAACTACAGCCACTCAAAAGAATTCAAGAAGATATTGAAAGCAAAGCCAGCAGTTTTAAGTTTTGATTTGATGGATTGCTCAAGTTTTCAGAGTGCATTCTGTATCGTTAATGGATGAACTACAGCCATTCAAAAGAATTCAAGAAAAAATTGTAAGCAAAGCCAAGGTTTGATTTAAGAGATTGCTTAAGTTTTCAGAGTGCATTCTGTATCGTTATTGGATGAACTACAGCCATTCAAAAGAATTCAAGTAGATATTGAAAGCAGAGCCAGCAGATTTAGGTTTTGATTTGACGGATTGCTCAAGTTTTTAGAGTGCATGTTGTATTGTTAATGGATGAACTACAAGCATTCAAAAGAATTCAAGAAGATATTGAAAGCAAAACCAAGTTTTGATTTAACAGATTTCTCAAGTTTTTAGAGTGCATGTTGATGATCACATTGAATGGAACTTAAAGTACAGTGAGAAATAATTTTGCAGTTCATCAGTGCAAGCTGTATCCGTTAATGGATTCTGACATGGTGTTCAGTAAAAAGCAATTTACCAAAACTCTAAAGTCAACTTACTTTTTCTCAAAAAAGATCTTTAGTTTTTAATAAATCCACCTTAAATAATATCTGGTTATGAGAACAATGGTTGTGTATTCTAAAACTTCATCAAGGACAGTGTTGTTGTTATTGTGAATAATATCATACTGATAGAGACAGTGCCTCCTCCTTTGATCCCAGCTTTTTGACTTTTAGTTCTTGTATTTCTCTCAATCCCCCCTGTTTTTTTCCTTCCTACCTCTAGAATGATCTAACCTCTCAGGCACAATTTGACCCTCGTTGTTGTGGTGCCGTTAAGCCCTCATCAAACAACAACAACATAAACAGCATACTAATTGAGCTTAAATGTGGGTTTTCATTAGGTGTGGATGAGCTTAAGAATGACTTATTTGGTTTATGAGTGTGGAAAACTTTTCAGCTTGAACAGAAGATTGATTCACAGCTGATCTTAACTTTTGTACACAATGAAGACTTTCTCTTGTGCATGATATTTTACTCCTGCTATTTTGTGCCATGTTTTAACTCTCTATGATGTGGAATTGTTTAATGATGATAACTTTTGTAGGGTTAGTTCAAAGATCATTTGGTCTCTCTGATCCTAACTATCCTTCTGTCAGTATGATACTGAGTGGAGCCAAGAATGGTGAGGGACAGTATGTTTTGTTTGGAATTAGACGAACTACAGGAGTAAATGTAGTATGCTCAATCACCACTGCTAATTATAATTTGTTAAACAGTTCAGTGCTATTAAATGATGGCTTAATGACTCTTGTTGTTGATAATGGTGGTGTACTTGTAGATACATTCAAGAACAGTATTGTTGATCATCATGGAAACACCATTACAATAACAACACCTTCAGTGCCACTAGCTGGGATAAATTATCTCACATGTCATGCATGTTTTGTACAACGTGACTCACTTGGGATGTGCATATCCAGCAGTGTAAAGGTTACAGTTTATCCAGAGTTGGAACAGCAGGAGCACTAATAGATCACAGTACTGCACATCAGCTAATGGACTGACTGTTTTAAAGGGAGAAGATATTACCATGGAATGTCATGTACCATATAGTGTTGGTACTGCAAAGTGGACAAATGAAAATAACATATTTGATGATAAAAAGCTACATGTTTTGAATATCACTGAATATAATGCTGGACCATATGTTTGCAAACTTTTAAAGAAAGAGCAACATGTCCAGTTCGATGAAGTCTGTTCACTAGGGCCGATTCAGGTGAGGAAAGACCTGTCAGTCAGTCTTACCTTTTGCAAAAGTGATGTTGGCTACAGGTTCAGCTGCCAAAGTGATCCTCCTGCGAGCAGGATTACCTGGAGTCTGTATTCAGGTGAAGATAATTTATTTAATAACAGTTACTTGAACCTAAGCAATGCAAGCATTCATGTTGATGTCACGGACAGATTTGGTTCCTCTGAATTAGAACTTCAAGTCCACGGCTTCTGCAATCTTAACGATATAAATCCAATCACTGTAGAATGTCATGTGGTTAGATTTTTCAAGCACAGTAACGCTACACTCTGCATAGATGATTATTGTGATGATTCTTCCCCACTTTGCTCATCACAAACAAGCACTGTATCAGACCAAACAACAGAGGCTTATACAACAGGAAGTGACTGCACCACAGGTAGTACAGAAACAAAAGCCCTGAGTTTGATCTATCAAATCTTCAGCATGTATTGATAGTAGTCCTGGTGATAATTATATGCTTACATGTATGTTGTCTATGTACATGTAAAGAATCCATCTCAAAAGTGTGTGTGGTGCATGAAACTCATAACCAGATTCAGCTGTTGTCTCAAACAGGCAGTCAGGTGACAGGTCAGGTGCCTACATGATGGTGGAAAATAAGCAGCATACAGAGTGATCCCATCCACAAGGACATGAGGATAAACACATCTGTTTGGATGAAGGTAGTAAACCTGCTTGTGCTCTTGGAGTTGAATATGAACACACACTTTTGAATTTAGATAAGATGGATGCTCAGTGTGTAGTTAATCAACCTGCTTGTGCTCTTGGAGTTGAAATGAACACACACTTTTGAATTTAGATAAGATGGATGCTCAGTGTGTAGGTAATCAATCTACTTGTGCTCTTGGAGTTGAATATGAACACCCACTTTTGAACTTAGATAAGATGGATGCTCAGTGTGTAGGTAATCAACCTGCTTGTGCTCTTGGAGTTGAATATAAACACACACTTATGAATTTAGATAAGACGGTGCTCAGTGTAAAAGTAACGCCTAAAACAGTAACTAGTCGCCACTTGGATTCTGAGAACCAAGGATCAATGTATATGCGTGACATTTCAAATTTGATCCAGCATTTGGAAAAAAGACAGCAGTGTACAAGGAAATTGAATGAAGAAAAAAAAGTAACAGTAATTATAAATTGCTTAAGATTGTTCATTTGGTGTATCTGTGAGTGCATGCAGATCTCTATATGTCAGGCATCTTTTTGTTTCAAACCAAATAGGCATGATATACACATGTACAAAAGTGCATGGGAGGGGGCAATCTGTCTTTTGGGGTACATGGGAGGTGAGGGGATGGTCTGTCTTTGGGTACATGGGAGATATTCAATGGATCCCAGCTTTGTTCATGGATGTAGTTGAGATTAATAGTATTGTGCTTCTTAGAGTATAATGTACTTGTCAGTTGTATGACTCACACCTACTACCCCCGGCAATGTCAGTCAAAAGGTGAGTCATTGACATAGTGACTCACATGCGTGTCATTGTACCAAATTGTCAGTCACCAGAGTGATTCTGGGGTGGGTCAATTTACTTCAGATCCATTGACTTTGTACTGAGGTGATTAAATTGGGGTAAGTCATTTCACAAAAAATGTCAGTCACCTAAGTGACTGAGGGGTGCATCAATGTACATGCTTTGTCCACCCACTTTGGTGCAATAACTCACCTTGTCCAGGGGTGTAGGAGTGAATCACACAATTGACATAATACACACTTAATTTCAGACATCTTCCCCATTTTTACTGAGGGGTTGAAATATGAAACTTCAGAATCAATTACTTGAGCAGTGCAGCAATTTTTGTTTAATCTTTCTTGAGGGTACTTTGAAAAATTAAAACGACTTAAAGAATATCATTTTTCAGATTAAAAAAAGAGAGGGGGAGGGGGTAGGGTCCTGTATAATACCCCGTTTATTATATCTTCATGTTTGAGAGGGTTAATCTCCTTCCTAACAATTCAACACATTATAATGTAAAAATTAAACTTATGCAGGCTCAAACATAATTAGGGAATTCCTCCAGTTGTTAATCTTATAATTATGTGTGACTGTCAGAAATGCAAGGCACAATAGCACTCTTTTACATAGCTAAAAGTGCATTGCCATACAAGTCAAAAGGAAGCAATGTCCAGCTTTCTGTTTCATTGTGTGATCTTGTGTGTTTGCTATTGTGTTCATCTCGTTCTCGTTGCTTGCCCCCTGTACAACCTTCCCAGAGCTTCCCTCGCTCCCCACAACTCAATTGCCGAGTTATTCCAGGAAAACCCTCTGGATAAAGTTATCTCCTTCCTTCAACATGCTTTCCTCTACAACCATATTAAGTTTTCCTTTCCCACCCCCATCTCTCTACTTTTTTTTCCCTTCTTTTTTCTCTCTCTACTTTATTTTTTCACCCATGCACCTCCTCTCTCGATCCCAGCTTTCTGACTTTTAGTTCTCGTATTTCTCTCGATTTCCCTGTTTTCTTTCCTTCCTACCTCTAGAATGATCTAACCTCTCAGGCACAATTTGACACTCGTTGTCGTGGTGCCATTAAGCCCTCACCAAACAAACCAAATATTGTGTTAAAAGTATATAATTCCAGCATATTTTAACTAAAGATTATAAAAGAGGCTGACCGTTGAGGCAATCCAAAGATTTCCTGACCATTGTTCCAACATGCTTGACTAATTCCTTTTTTTCCTTCTCCCTAAATAAAAGATAGTAATGATTATAAAAATAGCAATAATGAAAAACATTTTTAAAATTGATTGATTTTTAATTATTTTTTTAAATCAAAACATGAAATATATTTTAAATGTCTAATTTTTAAGTAGAAAGTTAGATACTGTGTGTGCTTTTACAAAATGCAATATCTTAAGGATTTTAACTCAAGAATAATTCCAGTAATTGTGGATCATTATTTATATTGCAATAAGATTATTCAATTATTGTGGAGGAGACATCTCTGTTTATGAATTTTACAGTTTATTTTACCAAATGGAGGTTTTTTTTAATTTATTTTTTATTATGTTCACACCAGGAACAAAATGTCTGTCTGTAATGATAGAGCTAATTGTTCATAAATTGCTTACAGTTTGTATCACAGACTTTGATGCTGTTACCCTGCATGAATTGCATGAATTTATTCCTGGATATTTTGAGGTTTTCAGTGATCTTGATGAGGAAAGAAATCACTTATTAAAGGAGACATAAAGTCTGAAATAATCCTTATTTCATAGGATAGAATCAAAAATAACACTGTGACAATCTGCTGACCAAGTTTCATACTGGAAGCAGTGGCGTAGTAGCCATGGGCGGGAAGGAGAGGGGGGTGGGGTTGTCCAACCCCCATATTTTTCAGAAATTTGATTTTTTTTAAGTAGTGGGCTACAAATAGTGGGCTAAATTTTAACACTTTGTCTTGGGAGGGGGGGTCTAGGACCTTCTTGGGCTCCTCACTTTTCTTATTGCTGGCTACGCCACTGCCCAGAAGCAGTCAAACACAAATTTTGTTATTATTTCAAACTTTAATGCTACTACTTTGGGAGCCACCATTGTGATTTTGAAACATTCAGAAAATGATGTCACCAACCAAACTATACAATACTTTGTATTTTTTATAATCTGTCACAAGTTTTCTATCCGATGAAAAATTGTTTTCTTTTGTATGTCTCAAGAACATTTTTGTGTATACATGAAATGGCTGTTAAAACTTTGTGTCGTGTTTGGAATAGAAACTTCAAAACAGTATGTAAAGAAATACATTATAGTTCTTGTCCCTGCTGGGGAAATAATTATATCATGCACAAGATTTCAATACAGAATTGAACAAAATGGCATCCTCCATGTGTCGACTTCATTCAAACATGAATAAGATTTTGAGTTGCTGTTTTTAGTAGTTGGTTTAGATTTTAATCTTCTATTAACAAAACCCATTAAAACAATCCCTGAATACAAACAAGTTGAGAGGGTGTGCGATTAGAGGATGCATGTCAGATGTCAGCGGTTCTCTTATCCACCTTCCTTTGACAAGCTGCAAGCCTAATTTATAGCGGAACTTAAGATAACATTTATTTGATAAGCTGCAATGTTTTAGTGAGCTGATCTGCCTAGGGAAAAACCTCAAAATAAACAAGTATTTTGCAATTTTTACCAATCTCATTCAGAGTGATCTTACATGCAATGCACTGTATTGCATTATATAATGGCTATTGTTCACAGGCCAGATTGGATTGTCTGGCGGGCCAGATTTGGCCCGCTGGCTGCCTATTAAGAATCGCTGCTCTATTATATGAAAAAATGAATGTATCAGACTTTACATCTCTTCCAATAAATAAGAAATACATTTCACATTCACAATTGTATTCAATATCTTAAAGGAGCTCTCAGCCGAAAACGGAGGGCATATTTTTTATGAGTCTCACATTTAATCAAATACCTGTATAGTATGGAATATCATAAACATGGCTAAATCTCAACCTGAGTAACTCAAAATTTGTACGTGTTTTCCCATTGACTTTTTAGAATTTGTTCGATTGCGCGCGATGGGTGAAAAATGCTGCAAATAGCAGACTGTTTGATGCTATTGGTTAAAATCTGCCTAAATTAGCCACATATATTTTTGAAATTAGCCAAATATAATGTCCTCACTTTTCGGCTAAGAGCACCTTTAAAGGAGACATAAAGTCAAATATTCTTGTTTGATATGATCGAGAATCAAAATGTGACTGAAGTACCCAAAGACCCCATCATAAAATCTTATTCCATTCTCAAGTTATCAAAGTTTGAAGTTGTAACATGGACGCTGCCATTTTGTCTAATTTTGTGTTGAAATTAATGTCATTAATGACATAATTTATATGCAATCACGCCTAATTTATTTCTTTAGAATTCTCTCGAAATTTTTTTCCAAAATGCGTTGACATAAAGTTGTCATATACCAATAACCTGTAAAGTCAATTATTCTAGCTTTATATATGATAGAGAATTAAAATATAAACGAACTACCAAAAACCCTATCATGAGATCTTATTCCATTTTCAAGTAATCCAAGTATGAAAATGTAGCATTGTACGTGCATGATAGTCGTCAGTAGATCAATTTTGAATGTTCTGGATTTTCAAGAAATTTGCTTAATTCCGCAAAATTTGCTTCAAGTTTTGAGAAATTTGCTTCATTTTTTTTCAATTTTCTTCAATATTTGGGAAGTTTTTTCTTTAAAGTTTTCTTTAGATTTGATTGGTTTGTGCAACGACGAATCTCCAAAGCTATTAACACTGGTCTTCCAATCCCTTCTCAGGAAACCACAATTTAACAGGAACACCTGACGACAACGACGACGAGTGAACACACAATTACAATGACGGAGTCGTCGCCTGCGTATTCGGTTACGATAGTAACAATGCTATCACGAAACGCATAACACGACCCGCACGAGAACACAGGTACGACGTACAAACAGACATACCATCGACAACCAAGTCAATGTCCACGGCCTTTGATAACCAGTTGTGGTGCACTGGCGGAATGAACACCTTTAAGTTAGTAGTAGCAAACCATCTGCATGAATAGGCCTAGTTCAGCACAATCTCATCCTCACTTTGCTTGAGTGCACTTTGTACACAAAAGCTCCATGTATGCAGTAGGATAAGTTGATAAGTGGTCAATTCACATAACACTGTGGCTTTGTGTATGACCTGTCAATGTAGCAGTTGTGGTTTTATGCTACTGCTTTAACAAAAGGATATCCTATAGGGGTTGGAAATATAATCTCTCGATCAGAATATAGTAAACAGTTGGGACTTGTGGGGTAAAGCAATAGCATGATAAGTTCGTAATGGTTGAGACAAGTCAAATCTGGCCCCTTAATGTAAAATATCTTCCTACACCACTGCTTAGCCTACCATGCACCTAACTTATAATAAACTGGGATTCAAATAATGAATGACATCCACATTTCCTTCCCTTCCCTTGTTTTTCTTTCGCTGTAATTTTGCACACAATGGAATAAAAAGTTCAATGTTATAGACTGCTGATCTAATGAGTAATTGTGAAATTTTGTGGTTTCTATATCTTTTTTTATGACAACTTTTACATATAAGACAATTGAATAAAAAGCTCCATGCAGTTTGGTGTACTAACTGCTAATCCAGTTAGATTAAGAACTTTTTCATAATAACTGTTACTGTTTTTGTTGAACTGTGGCGTACCTCAAGGCAGCTGCTTGGGTCCCATATTATTCTTGTGTTATGTATCTCAACTCTTCAGTATTTTGTCAAAGCATATCCCACAAGCCCATAGCTATGCTGATGATACTCAGCTTGACTGCTCATTCACTGCCGGCTCTATCTCAGAGAAAGAGGCAGTCGGGGAAATGCAATCTCTTATTGCTGAAATAAAGTCTTGAATGGTCAAGAATGATCTCATGATCAATGACTCCAAGACTGAATTTTTTCTAATTGGCACTCGTCAGCAATTAGCTAAAGCTGGAGTCCAATCCATCAAAGTTGGTGATGCTGAAATAAAACCATACGTTAGTGTAAAAAATTTGGGTGTTTATTTGGACAATCACATGTCTATAAATATTTATGTTGGAAAAATTTGTTCCAAAGCTTATCACGGTCTTTATAACATTCGTCAGATTGCCAAATATCTTAATGTAAATTCCATGAAAACCCTTGTGCCATAAGTCACATTGATTATTGTAATTCGCTTCTTGTTGGACTACCTGATTATTAACTTTACAGAATTCAAAGAATACTTTAATAATGGTGCTACTCGGTTAATTTTCAGACTCCCAAAATTTTCTCACATTAATGTTGTTTTGAAGTCCCTTCACTGGTTACTAGTCAAACAAAGAATTGATTATAAAATTATTTTACAAGTTTTCAAGTGCATTAAAGGCCTTGCTCTAAATTATTTATGTGAAATGGTAGTTAAAAAACCATCCCGCTATGACTTTCGTTTCAAGTCCCTATTTGTTCCCCGTTTTAAACATAAAATTCTTGGCGAAAGGGCCTTTGCTTATGAAGGTCCTTGGTTGTGGAATTCACTCGCAACTGAACTCAAATGTATTGATAATGTTTCCCTGACCTTCAAAACTAAGCTTAAAACTTTTTTGTTTAAAAAGACATTAATCTAATGTGCAGCTTGATCCATTGTATTTCTATTTATGTTGTCATTTCTGTATTCTTATTTTTGTTGTCATATTTAATTTCCTTGAAAGCACTGTTGAATGTTTTTGCAAAATTAGCTCTATATAAATTCATGCATTATCATTATTATTATTATTATTACAGATGGCTCAAAGATCTTCTATTGAGAAAGGGATTAATTGCCCATCATACAGATACAGGGAGGTTTTGAAGCATAAACCTCTTCCTAACAGGTTAGGGTTAAGGTTAGATATTTAGGCTAGGCTTAAAAACCTACTTGTATGTTGGGCAGTATATCACTTTCCGTTCTATTGTCCTACTGTTCTGGCAAGTATGCATTATGGAAGCGAGTAGTTTGTCTTTTTATGGTCATTTTACTCTTTATATTTTTGCTTTGCTTGCTTAGTGCTTAAGTTATCTGCTCTTCCACAGTCATCTATTATTTCAATTTCAATTCAACATGCATGACCAAAGCTTGAAAGGTTGATTTTCTGTCTAACAAGATTAAATATGGTGAGCAAAAGGCCTATGTCGCATTTAGAGTGAATTGACAATTGTTGCATTTTGAGTCTATTGTGAAAGCAAAAGGTTTACCAAATTGAGCTTTAAAGTGTTAAATGGTGAAAGCAAAAGGTTTACCGTGATTTACATTCAGCGTTTATGATTTACATTCATTGTTAATTAAATAACCCGGTGATATGCTTTTGAGTCTTAATTGTCCTATATATCAGCTAAACACATTTTTTTGTTTTAAAGCTTATTTTCTTACAAATACAATTGTCAAGTCCGGAGCCAAAAGCAGTGTTTTTGTTTTTTCTGTGATAAACATGGGAATATACAACCTCTTTATCCATGCTTTCTTGTTGCGACTCACTTTTGCAAGATATCCAGAGGTGAATTTAAGACATACTGACTTTAAACAAGGTGAAGGAGTTTATTCTATGTTTGGAAGTAGCCCAGTGATGGATATAAGCTGTAGAATTTTCACATCAATTAATTCATGTTACAACTTTGTGGATGGAACATTATTTCTCAACAATATCATTCTAATTAACAGAACTGTCAATAATTGCTCCAGTAACATGGTTGAAATCGCTCAATCTGTGACGTTAGAGAGGGAAAATAACATTACTTGTAGGGCATGCTTTAAGATAGAAACTACTGTAAAAACTATTTGTAAGTCAAGATCTATAGCTGTTTATGTGTACCCATTTTTAGATTACAGGAGCAGCAGCAGTAGATCTGAGTACTGCACATCGGCTGTGGGTTTGACCGTCTTGAGGGGTGAGGATGTGACCATGACGTGCCACGCACCTCCAAACCTGGGTCCAGTCAAGTGGCTGGGCACTGACATCGAGTCAACCAAGCTTAAGATTACAAACATGACAGAAGCAAATAATGGACCATTTACTTGCAGTCTTTTGGACCCTCCACCTATCACACACATTAAAAATGTATGCACCATTGGGCCTTTTTTGATAAGAAGCGATCTTAACGTCACATTAACTGCAAGACGGGTAAATGATACCATTGTATATACTTGCCATAGTGACCCTCCTACTCAGAATATGACATGGACTTTACAAGACAAGACCAACCGCCATGTTGCTTTAACAAATCGTTCACTTCATGTGGAAATAAAAAATGAATTTGGGTCTTCAGAATTATTATTGTGGGTAGATGGTGATGAACAAGTTAACCTAACTGCTGTATGTTATGCCAGAAGGGCAACTACTGAAAGAAATGAATCAATTCGGTTTGTGGTGGAATCCCTTAAAATGCAGACAACTGTCTCAACTCTGATTCGTGACGAAGGTCATACTAGTCAAACTGCCTTTCCTCATGATTTATTGGACACAAAGTATTTTGTCTTCATGGGCTGTATCGTAGGATTGATAATCGTAGCTCTGTCTGTCATTGCAATCTCAGTCATGCTTAGATGTCTGTCAAAGAGGAGCGTAGACTTTGAACAAGAATCAAACACGGTTAATAGTCTCTCGAGAAGCGTGTTTCCAATGGATCCTCTGTTTCTGATGGATCCTCTGTTTCCGATAGATCCTCTGTTTGCGGATCTACAAGGATCCCTCAGAGCACCGTCAATTTCTGATGAGAATGAGCACGAAGAGAGGAAATCTTGGGACAATCTATTATACAAGAGTACGGCGCACATACAATATGAGAACAAACACGATGCTAGTGCTTCTCTTCCATTCAGTGCAAGAAACGAAATTGCATCAAGAGGGAAAATAGCAGCACCTAATGACCAATTACATGCTGACCCAAACCACCGTATGCCCCTTCCTCACCTACCTCTAAGCAGGGAGCTGATAAGAGACCAAGATACACATCTCAACCATGTATTACCCCCTCCCCTACCTTTAAAAGAAAACAACATTTTTCAGTCGCACCATGAACCCTTGAGATCATTTGAACATGGCAGAAGCGAGAAGAACCGGCCAATCTACTTAAAACGGAATGTCAGAAAGAATAACTCAATGCCCTTGATGGACGAGTTTTGTACGCAGGGTAGCCATTCTACATTATCTTCTCTATCGGGTGTACCATCACCCAGTGGTCATAGACAGGTAGGGCTCACCCAGATGGTGCATAGTCTTCCTGGTTATGTAGAGATGAAGTGATCGTTTGAAAGGATTAGCTCAGGGGTCAAGCAGGTCTGTGGCTTAAAAACCATTGGATAGGTCTTAGGTTGTTATAATTTAGCACCTGAAGAAATTCGGAGAAAAATAATAAAAATATTCATTTTTATTTCCAATTTCATTCAAATTACATTAACAATTGTTAAGAATGTGAGGATTAGGGCGCCAACCTTCCATAGTAGACTTACTACACCAGTCATTTCTACACAGACAAGACAGCTTTAAACTTGAACACCTCCTAATGAATTGGTTTCTTCACCATTTTGTTTCTTTTAGTTCAGCCCAGACTGTCATATACATGTTTAATTTTACTGTTTCAAGAAATCAGTATCTTAGAAATCATTCAATTTGGTTTGCTCAACTTCTGAAATTTTCATAAAATGAATCCTAAAGAACCTTTATATAAACCTAAATTTTCATGTACAGTATATTAAGTCATGTTCCAATAGATTCTGCAAGGTCAATAATTGCTTTGCAAAGGAAGGAATACTAGCTTGCGGCACCCTTACATGCCCACCCTTGCGTGCCCACCCTTGCGTGCCCACCCTTGCGTGCCCACCCTTGCGTGCCCACCCTTGCGTGCCCACCCTTGCGTGCCCACCCTTGCGTGCCCACCCTTGCGTGCCCACCCTTGCGTGCCCACCCTTGCGGGCCCACCCTTGCGGCAAGCTAGCATTTGTAGCTTACAAGTTTGTAATTGTTTCAAATAATACTTTCAGCAAACTTGTACAAGCTAAACATTAGCTTATCGCAAGTGTACTGAAAATTAGATATTTCTGTAAGGGGAGAATTATTACTGTTTAATCCTTAATAAACGCTCCGGGGAACATCACATTTTTTTTTGGGGTTTATTTGAGATTAAACTTCAAATGTATTTGGGTGTGCATAGCAAGTTCAACTCTTTTGACTGTATTTTTCGGGCAGTTTACAGTTTTTAAACAAGTTTTAGCTGAAGCCTAGTGTTAAATTACACTGTATATTTAATATTACGATATTAACAATTTTTTTATGTGTGACTTTACGAATGTCACCGCACAAAAAAACATGGTGTTTATTAGTTATTCTTAATTGCAGGTTAACACACATAACAGGTTTGAAATGGCAAACAGCATTATTCTGTTACAATGACTGCATGAGCAGGCACAGTGTTGAATTTTTGAGGTGGGGGAGAGGGGAAGGGTGGTAGGGCACATTTAGGCAAAAGTTTAATTGAATTAGTATGAGGATGAAAAGTAGCATGTGACTCCCTAAAATGTGGGAAAGTCATTAAATCTATTCATTAAGTTTATGAGGACAAAAATATATGTATTGAGGAGAAAAACAATTTTACAAACAAAATTTGTTAATTAGGCATAAAACAAGGGGACATGATGAATAACTCTGGCTATAAATTTTCAGTTCAATGCATCCAAACACACCAGAGTGTTTATAACTCACTAATGAAAACATCCTTTTAAAAGTCCAAATGAATCCTCAGCCCCACATTACCCGCATGACTTGGCCTGCAGTAACCAAATCCACAATACATGGCTCTTCGCATTAGGTTCCATTCCATATAGATGATTGGTACTGATGCGTAAAATCAGTGAGCTATTAGTGATGGGTTTCTTAATTTTTTCTAGCAGTCTAAAAGTCATACCTGCCGAAATAGAGGTTCTTGCGGGTAAAAAGACTGAAAATTTGTAGCGAGGACTGGGCGTAATGGATGAGGTACACAGTACTTCAAAATGAAGATTTTTTATGATTGGATGTTAGTTTTTTTGTCCATGTCGATCTTACTTCATCTGTATTTTCCATAAATTAATCCGTGGTTACACAATGTAAGGAGTAAATGACAGCCAGTGGTTACACAATGTAAGGAGTAAATGACAGCCAGTGGTTACACAATGTAAGGAGTAAATGACAGCCCGTGGTTACACAATGTAAGGAGTAAATGACAGCCCGTGGTTACACAATGTAAGGAGTAAATGACAGCCCGTGGTTACACAATGTAAGGAATAAATGACAGAATTTAAGAAGACTCCAGTCAAAATAGTTTTGAAATCAGGTTCATTCTTTAGATGCCTACTAAAGTTAACATTTTGCATGGTGGTAAGAGAGTGTGATATTGAACTCAAATGAGACAATTTTTACAATTAAGCAAGTAGCTGTTTGTAACACAATTTGATACTCGATCTGCATGGTTGTGAGTATGTTTTTTTATAAGCACACAGAAAATGTTGATGATAAAATTTATGCAGAATTTTGCAGATTTGTTTGTTGGTTAACTTACAGCAATAAATCTGCTTGTTAATAATGCTTAGTTCTCCGATTATTTTTTGTATGTCAATTTAAATCATTAACATTTTGGGTAAGAATTTCTTTCTAAAACTTTTTATTTTCATCTTTACATAACATCAGTCCTGTTGATGCTGTAAATATAAATTGCAAAAGAATTTATGTATGAAAAAACTTTCATAATTTGACATTTGTAATGTATCATATTACTTTATAAAGTGGACTTTGAAAAAGACATTCCATACTGAAATTTTAGCTTGCAGCACGCTTGCAGCACGCTTGCAGCACGCTTGCAGCACGCTTGCAACAAACATGCTCCAGGCGTGCTGCTTGCGTGCTTTAACCATGCTGCAAGGTAATATTTGGAACAAACAATAGCTTGATAGTTTGCACAAGCTTACATTATTTGTTAGCTTGCAGAATTGTTTTGCTAGCTTGTCCTTTATACAGAAAGACTAGGTTGCCACAAGCTTGATATAAGCTAACATTTTTAGCTTGTGCAAACTTGCTGCATCCTTGTGGAAAGCTTTCAGCAAGCTAGTATTTGGGACAAATGCAAACTTGTTAGCTTGCACAAGCTAGCAAAAACTTTTCTGCAAGCTTGCAAAAACTTTTCCGCAAGCTTGCAAAAACTTTCTGCAAGCTTGTGCAAGCTAACAAAATACTTTTTTGTTAGCGCGTGCAAGCTAATGTTAGTTTACACAAGCTAGCAAGCTTGCATTTGCCCCAAATACTAGCTCGTTGCAAGCTTGTCGCAAGGTTGCAGCAAGTTTGTGCAAGCTAAAAATTGTTACCTTGTCGCAAGCTTGCTGCAAGCTAGTTTTTTTCTATAAGGATGTGCAAGCCATTTGTGCAAAACACTAGCTTGCAAGCTAGCAGTACGCTTGCTGCAAGCTTGCAGCACACTAGTGCAAGCTAAAATTATTTGCTTGTCACAAGCGTGCTGCAAGTTAATATTTATGTAAGGATATGTTGCAATAAAGTAGTGGTGTATGTGAATATATATATATATGTATATATATATATATATATATATATATTTACATACATACGTACATTTTTTCACCATTTTCGTAGTGCAGGTGTCTATTTTTAGTTTAAAAAGAATGAAAATTGTCTTCTTTTTTTATCATTTTCGTAGTGCAGGTTCCAAAAATGAGGTTTTACTGTGTTAATTTTGTACTGCTTTTTAGTATGAATTTCTTCCCACCCACTTTCCCCTCCCCTTCCCCCTCCCCCCCTCTTCCCCTCCTCCCTTCTCCCTTCCTTCCTGGATTAAGATTTAGGGAAGAAATTTAAACTTAAATATTTTGTATGTCATACATCACAAATTTTTCATTAAATAAGAGTACTGAAGTTTTTTTTGCACTTTGCAGTTCTATTTTAAACTTATATGGAGAGGTGCAAGCGTTTCTGTTGTTCCTTCACTGACCAAAAAGAACATTAAGTTAATTCTGAGTTGAGCAAATATTTGAATTTTGAAATTAGCATGTGTAGTTCTCAATTTAGGAGTAATCAAAATTTGAAGCTTTCTTATTATATTGAAAAAATGTGATGTATGAACGGTAAAACAGCACAAAAGGGCTTCTTTTGTTTCCCCCTTCTTCACAGACTTGCCAATCTATATGTCTTTAAAGCATAACCACCTTCACTTTTGCATTTGAACTGTTTCCGACTTGAAAGTAATTTGACAATGAAGTTAACCATTGATTAATTTCTTTTATAAAAGCTTTATAAATGTCAAATAATCATCATCACATTTCAGTATCTATCTCATTTAAAAAAAAAAATGTATTTCCTGGTTATTAAAATCTTTGTCAGTTTCATAGTACGAAACTAACTCACTAGCAAATATAGATTCTGATGTAAGCGTTGAAAACTACTGTATGTGCTGGGATTATGTTATCATCTTTGATTATATCTGTATGGGTATCTGTGTATTGGTAAATCAATAAACATTTTAAGAGGTGGGAAAAACTTTTCAGGAAGTTTGTTTGTGTTACTGTTTGAACTAACTACTGTTTGGACTAACTACTGTTTGGACTAACTACTGTTTGGACTAAATATTGTTTAAGCTAACTACTGTTTGAGCTAACTACTGTTTGAACTAACTACTGTTTGAACTAACTACTGTTTGAGCTAACTACTGTTTGAACTAACTACTGTTTGAACTAACTACTGTTTGAACTAACTACTGTTTAAAATAACTACTGTTTGAGCTAAATACTGTTTGTAGATTAACCTAATTACAACATTCAGAAATTCGTCAAGCTGATGCTGCAGATGGAAAATGTTTTACATTGATGTAATATAAATTTGTTGGAGTAAGAAGATTGTATCTATGAGAAACCAAATATAATGCTTGCATGACTGGAGGAGTGAAAGGAAAGGCAGTTAAAATCGGCATTATCAATAACCCAAAGTATGTTTCTTACATGTGGATTTGTAGCGTCACATTGCAATGTCTGATTCATTGTTAGTGCGGATACTGGTTGGTGTCACTGTTGTATTATCAGCTACTTCAACATTGTATCCCTTAGTAAAATTGTCCGATGTTGGCTCTAAAACTGGTGAAAGAGCTTACATCGTGTTCGCCAGTGGCAAGCAGATGTTATAGATGTCAATTGCATAGTGTTTACGTCAAATTTTCATTTGAAAAATGCTTCGTTATTTGGGAATGGGACAATGAAAGCAGCATTGAATGCATATAAAGAGCTGCATTGTATCCCTCAGTGAAATTGTCCAACGTTGGCTCTAAAACTAACGAAGGAGCTTACATCGTGTTTGCCAGTGGCAAGCAGATGTTATAGATATTACTTGCATAGTGTTTACGTCAAATTTGTATTTGAAAAATGCCTTGTTATTTGGGATTGGGACAATGTTAGCAGCATTGAATGCATATAAAGAGCTACATTGTATCCCTCAGTGAAATTGTCCAACGTTGGCTCTAAAACTAACGAAGGAGCTTACATCGTGTTTGCCAGTGGCAAGCAGATGTTATAGATATTACTTGCATAGTGTTTACGTCAAATTTGTATTTGAAAAATGCCTTGTTATTTGGGATTGGGACAATGTTAGCAAAATTGAATGAATATAAAGAGCTACAACAGGAGACGTACAAGAGTAACTTCACATTATATGGAAGTGAGATTCACATTGTTACCCATGATGTGACATTTATATGGACAAGTAACATTACTTGCAATGCTTGCTTTGTCCAAGGTAACTTTCAGGACTTATGTGTTTCTACAGTTATCAAGGTTTTAGTTCACCCACCCCTGGATTACCGAAAAAATATACCAGACCAATTCTGCACAACAGCTGCGGGCCTGACAGTCTTGGAAGGAGAAATTGTGACTTTGACCTGTCATGTACAAGATAAACTTGGTCATGTTTACTCATGATGAAATAACCATCCAAATGGTCCATCAATCATTCATGGGTTGTGCACAAAGTCCTCCCAAGCATATAATGTATATTTTTATTTAGGCTTCGCCAAGTACTAATCTTATTTGCATCACTGAACAGCAGTTATGTGGCTTGAGCCCAAGACGAATGACATGACCTATTGTGTACAGTGTAACAGTAGCTGGTTGCTAACAAGTGAACTGTGAATATACTATGAAGATGTTGTCAGTTAAGAAGGTATAGATTACCCCTGTGTTGTGTATGGTGTAACAATAGCTGGATGCTAGTCAATGAATTGTGAAGAGTCTCTCGGGTTGAATGGTGTGGATTACCCCTGATTTTGAGAAAGTCGGGTTGGAGGGATCTAAGGGCCAAAAATTCTTAATGCTTGTCAGATCAGAGTGTGCCAGGTAGCAAGCTTTCCATTCATAACATTACAGAAGCTGCTAATAAGCAGAACACATGTATACTTGTTGACTCACCATATTTTGAGTCGCCCATTAATGTCTGCACAATTGGACCATTTGTTCTAAAAAGTGATCCGGCTTTAATTCCTACTTTCTTCAAAAAACGGAATTCAAACATTTTCACGTTTCTTTGTGTTAGTGACACACCTTTAAGTGTTCTTATGTGGAGGGTGTATTCAGGCCTGAATGACTTGTTTGACATCCCCTCCTTAGGAATTCACCTTTAAATAAAAAACAGATTTGGTTCCTCAGAGTTAAAAATATCCACTGAATATGTAGAGGTATTGAATATTTCTGTTGCATGCCATGCCGGTCGATCCTTCAAAACTCGTTCAAAAACAGTTCAGATCAAACTCTTCGACAGTGTCAGTAACACGTACTCCACAGCAGGATACAAAAACCAGCAGTCAAGCGCATCAACGATAAAGACAATTTTCACTAGTCCCAGTAACTTGAATGTGAATAGTTTAAAGCAAACAGCTTTTTCACTGCATACTTCAACTGAAATATTTAATAATTCGGCAGAAATGTTGAAGAATTTAGCAGAAAGCAGCAAGGCTAATGCAAATCTAAAATTAATTGGTATGATCGTTATTTTGTTGGTAATAATATTCATATTGATATTGATGCAAGGCACATGGCGGGACAGCTTTTTGAACAAAATACTCAGAATGAGCACAACATGCACATGTGACACCCAGCAGGAATTACTGATTGTTAATACTGACACTTCTGAACAAGTTGCCTCGCACTCTCTAAGCATTTTTCCCCACAATGTTAGTGGGACCTTACCTACTGCAAGTGGCTCCCCTCACACTGGCTCCTTTAATACCATAAATGGATCCTCTAATACCATAAATGGATCCTCTAATAACATAAATGGATCCTCTAATACCATAAATGGATCGTCTGATACCACAAATAGTTCCCCGCATACTTACGCAAAGATTGAGGATCCTCAAGACATTGCTGACAGTATCTGCAATGCTGATTATTCTTCAGAGCTTAGACAATATTTTTCGGAGATCAGACCATTTCTTTGCCTGACGAAAGGTCTGATAGCCCAATGACTGAGTGTGTTAGTGGTGGCGCACCCGGTCAACATGAAATTACTTGCTTGGATTATTCACTGGTGGATGCCGAAATACTCAGACTGGGCACAATAAATGGACGCGACACCCAGCAAGAATTACTGCTGGTAAATCCTGACACTACTGAACGAGTTTCCTCTCATTCTGCAAGTACCTCTTCGCATCAAGTAAGTGGGACCTTACCCACTGCAGGTGGCTCCCCTCATACTGTAGGTGGCTCCCCTTATACCGTAGGTGACTCCTCTCATACTGCAGGTGGCTTCCCTCATACTGTAGGTGGCTCCCCTTATACCAAAGGTGACTCCTCTCATACTGCAGGTGGCTTCCCTCATACCGTAAATGGCTCCTCTAAAACCATAAATGGTTCCCCGCATATTTACTCAAGGATTAAGGATCCTCAAGATGTTGCTATCAGCCATGCTGATTATTCTTCAGAGCTTAGTCAAGATTTTGGTGGAGATCAGATCATGTGTTTGACCGATGAAAGGTCTGATAGCCATATGACTGTGTGTGTTAGAGGTGAAGCAACTGGTCACCATGAAAATATTAGCTTGGAATATTCAGGGGTAAACACCGATGTACTCTGGGTGCCATGTGCAGTGTATGGTAGAGATTCAAGTTCAGAATGACAAATTCCTTTTTGGTAGATCAGTTTCAGTACATTTTTTAATGTATTGTAGAGGCGAGTCTGGCCGTCTGGCCGGCTGTCCACACTTTTTCCTGAGAATTTCTCAGAAAATGAAATTAAGTTTGTTCAGAGTTTCTCAGAAAAGGTTAAAGTTTCTTCAGATATCCTTATGGATGGTTAGAATTTCCTTTAAAAATGTTGACGTTTTTCAGAGACACCTAAGACAAGATTGAAGACTAGTTTCCTTAAAAAGTCTACAAAACATTTGATATTTCCTTAGAAAATAACTGTAAAATGATATAATTCTTCAGAGATCCCCAAGCATCTCTCTTGTAGCACTGGAGATTTGAAATTCTTCAAAATATTTAGGCAACGGTTGTATCAGGCATGATTATTAAACTCTGCTTTTATTATTGTGTTCATTTACATAAAGTTGCTATATGAACTGACCAGACTTTTTATTTAGTATGCTCAGTCAGTGAGTGTGACAGGATGTGACTGCATATGGACATAGGAAGGGATGTCATGTGGGACATGGATGGGGGCCATGCAGGACATATGATATAAGATATACCATGTGGTATACACCAAGGGCAATATCAGGCATTATTTTACTCTGTTTATTTGTCTTATTCAAAAAGTCATTTGCATATAAGTTATTTGAACTGACACTTTCGTTTATAGTATGCTCCATCAGGGACTGTGATAGCTAGGATGAGACTGCTTATGGAGCCCATGGGATGCCATGTGGGACTTGGGGTGGGATGCCATGTGGAACAGGGCGGAAGGCCATGTAGGATATATGGTGGAATGCCATGCAGGACATAGGGTGGAATTCCATGGGATGGGATGTCATGTGGGACTTGGGATGTCATTTGGGACATGGGGTGGGATGCCATGTGGGACATAAGATGTCATGTGGGACATGGGATGCCATGTGGGATATGGGATGCCATGTGGGACATGGGATGCCATAGTGTGAGGTGCCATTTTTATAATTGGCCGGGGTCATATGATATGGGTGTCAATTTGCATGGGCATGCGAACCATGATGGTATTAACCATTTGAGTTTATTGAACTTTAATTTATCACCTTATGGAAGAAAAAATACTGAAGAAACATATCATGTAAATTTATTTTTAAAGAAATAATTGTGCAATATCCTACTTAACCTTGAAAGTAAAAGTAAATAGATCAAAAATGGAAACAAATATTTGCATCTCAGATTAAATGAATATAATTTCAAGTAAGAGTATTACTGTAAATCCTATGTTATGAAATCATCACAATAAGGGTGTTTCAGCCGACGTCATATGGTCACGTGACTTTGTTTACGCCATTTTATCGGTAAAGAACACTGTAATCTGTTGTACACTTAATTAGACCTACAAATATTTCCATGTTGTTATATAAGATTATTTTTGTAAGATAATTGTGCCGGAATCTTGCTGTGCTGCACTAATCTGCTAATAGATGTGTGCGGGGGAATAAAAAGACATTTTCTCCATATCCATCTGATCCTGATCGATGTCGAAGTGGGTTTCTGCTGTATGATGCAACGGTTTTCAACCTATGGTTCACACTAGGATTTGTAGCGAGCACTTTATATCAGGTATGTAGGCTTTGTCTGCATATAACGAACAATCAGAAGTTATACTTTTCGTATATCCAGTGAATATATTAAACGTAAGGAAAATATGAAGTAAAATCGAAAGCGAACAAAAAACTGCAATCAGTAAAAGTTTCTAAAATGGTAGGTAGCTCATAGCATGCAGTATGTTTGTTGTACGTGTGATGTGACTGAGCTGTGTGAAGACGCGTGAAACGCAATGACGCTTGTCCTGCAAAATGGCTTCCAGATGAGTTAAGAGTCACGTGATGAAATCCCTCTATGGCATATGTCACTCATGAAAATGTTCAATACTTCGATAGATCTATACTTTCTGTTAATTTGTTAATAAAATCTACTAATTACTCTTGACTTTCATTTTGCGTATACTTTGGCCATTCAAACACAATCTTTAGTTATTTCTTGCATGCTGTCGTGAATCATACATTCATGCCAGAAACTTAATTTTCTTAAGAGCCCCACCCCAGGACAGTTATTGTTTGAATTTCCTTTCATGGCATGAATTTATTGTTCAACATATTCCACTGGAATATTTTGACCAAGTCCCAATAAACCCCTTGCCTGTCTATCCATCCCCTGTACCAATATAATCAAGTTTAATTACTTCCTCCTAGGTATTGCGCTTAAAAAACCATCCACCAAATTTGTTATCATAATTATTGCTAACTGACAAACAAACACAAACGAAAAGTTCAGTCAACCTTTGTTAAATCATTTGTTTTAGTGACCTCATTTTACTGCAATGTATGCCATGAAATAGAAATTAATCAGGAAGAGATATTAAATGTGCAATTTATTTCCCTTTCGTTATTTTTTTGTTTTTACAGGTAAGTATATTTCTTTCTGTAAATGATATTAAACATATACTAGCTTCAATTTCAATTCCTTTCCTTCCTTGTATCACATCATTATAAAGTCTATGGATGCAGGCTAATTGTCTCCTAATGCTTAGCATTTCAGGGCCAAATTTTAAATTATTGCCTTATCTGTAAAGACTAACATATCAAAAAGAGTTATTCAATTGAAAGTTTTGAATTTTGACTTGAAAAGTTAACAGTTACAGATCAGGAGGTCAGGTAGCTCAGTTGGTAGAGCACACGACTGAGATGCTAGAGGTACCCAGTTCAAGCCTCGGACAGGTCTAACCAGTTTTTCCACAGCTATGCAAAGTACGTCGTTTGCAGCTCCTGCTCCTCATTCAAGTGGTGAGAAAAGTGGCAATGGTTGAATGGTAAACGCCATCCTTCGGAGGGGACGTTAAGCTGTCGGTCCTGATGGTAGGACAGTCACACCCTACCTGGTTCTCTGAACACTTCCCAAAAAGAGTAGGGTGAAAACCCGGTGTTCATCCACTTTCATCCCGGTCACACGAGACTGGCATCTGCTATGCAGGCTATAGCTTGGTGTCTATGCTCTATATAGGAGTCTTGTCGAGTTCCCGTAAGGGAGGATCATGAACAAACAAACAAACAAACAGATCTCTTTCATATCTGCATGAGATAAATGTTTGGCAGTTACGTGTAACCCAACAAGAGTACATGCACACCTTTGAAGGATCTGACTGGTGCGCAACAAAACGATGTAGAGTTGTGATATTGCACGTTATCAGAATCCGATACGATACAAGACGTTATCTTGTATACAGCAATGATTTAAACTTATGTTTGTGTTGTTGGTGCTTCATTCATTTTTCCATTTTTTGAGGAAATTAACAAATTATTATTTTAAACATAAAAAATATTTCGTCCCTCATTTTTTTGTGAATTGATAGCGCATCATAATCATGCTTGTGCAGGTCCTCAATCTAGTCACAGGGATTCTATCAATCTCTATATTAGCCCAGCACAGATCTATGGATTTGATTTCATCAGGAACCAGAAATGGGGAAGGGAAGTATGTTATGATTGGCAGAAATAACACAAATGTCACCTGCATCATCAATTTGGTTCCTGGTTATATTTTTTCGTATGTTTCATTATTGATAAATGAAGAGTTGGAAATGTCTGCTGACGAAGGTAAAGTGGTATTCAGTTAAATAAGTACAAAAACTCCTATTTTTAAAATGGACTAAAACTAAATTTTTTGTAAGGGTAGGCACATAATTTTTTAACGTTAAATATATTGTAGAGAATTAGAAAGTTTATACCAACACTGCAAATACAAGTGTGACAGACATGAACAAAGAAATTTAATGTGACGTGCCATTTTGATGTTAATTTTTTTGACATATGCTAATTCCTGAAAATAGTAGTAGCATTAGCACTTACTAGTAATTCCACTGTTGCATTAAGATATTATGCCTTCTTATTTTTAATCATTAATCGTTTTGCTTCATTCCTATTTAATTTACATGACGATCCTACAAAAAACAATTGTGTGAGTGTGAAGAATTGGGGGCAACATGAATTGTATGTGAATCAAATCATATCAAAGAAAAATGATGTTAAGGGTTTTAAAACAAAATTATGTATGGTTATATATCCACTATTGCTTGAAATAAGTCAAGTGAAGAGAAGTTTATTAGCTTTAAAATTGTGTCATTTTATATAAATTTGACAAAGCTAAATGGAGTTAAAGAAAATGACTGTACATAATGCACTTTGCTTGTATCCACACCTATCAGAAAATTGATTATACCACCCTAACAGAAAGAACTAGCTTGCAGCAAGCTTGCGACAAGGTAACAATTTTTAGCTTGCCCCAACTTGCTGCAACCTTGCTGCAACCTTGCTGCAACCTTGCAGCAACCTTGCAGCAAGCTAGTATTTGAGACAAATGCGAGCTTGCACAAATTAACATTAGCTTGTGCAAGCTAGCACAAAATATTTGTTAGCTTGCACAAGCTTGCAGAAAGTTTTTGCAAGCTTGCAGCAAGGTTTTTGCAGCAAGGTTTTTGCTAGCTTGTGCAAGCTAACAATGCTAGCTTATTGCAGGCTTGCAGCAACCTAGTTTTTCTGTAAGGGCATATACCATGGACACTTGATTAAGTTTTCCACAAATTTTAAGGAGTGCTCAGAGTTTAAATGTTCCTTTAACAAATCAAGCACAACCTTTGATCAGGTGATATGTTGGCAGCTTGCTCATACAGAAGCTGGACTGTACTCAGCAGCTTGCTCATACAGAAGCTGGACTACTCAGCAGCTTGCTCATACAGAAGCTGGACTGTACTCAGCAGCTTGCTCATACAGAAGCTGAGCTGTACTCAGCAGCTTGCTCATACAGAAGCTGGACTGTACTCAGCAGCTTGCTCATTCAGAAGCTGGACTGTACTCAGCAGCTTGCTCATACAGAAGCTGGACTACTCAGCAGCTTGCTCATACAGAAGCTGAGCTGTACTCAGCAGCTTGCTCATACAAAAGCTGGACTGTACTCAGCAGCTTGCTCATTCAGAAGCTGGACTGTACTCAGCAGCTTGCTCATACAGAAGCTGGACTGTACTCAGCAGCTTGCTCATACATAAGCTAGACTGTACTCATCCTTGCATGCTTAAAACCCATCTTTTGGTGTAAATTAAGAAATGCAAAAGAACTTGGAATATTACAATCGATGGAGGCTGCTATTATATACGGTAGCCTCTCTTATAAGCGCTTGGGGTGCTTTTGAAAAATTTCTAGAAGTGGGCACTCTTTGGAGGTTCCTAGCCTTACAAACATTGCATTGGGCATAGTGCTACATAGTATGACAAGTAAAAATAGTTTTTAAAACATCCTTTATGTACCGTTATATAAGTTTTTCACCAATAAAAAATACATCGTAATTATCGTAATGTTACACATTAAAAAAAACAAAGATTCCCCTTATAATAACATAAATGATTACAGGGATTTTTTTCTTCAGAAACTACAAAAGACAATCATTGTACAGCCGTAATGATGTTTGGTGGTTGTGCATTATATCACTACAGATCCTTAGCACTGGTGCAGCAAGTGCAAATAGCGTGGGTGGCACTTATGGGAGATGGCCGCTTATTATGATGAAATAACCATCCTTATGAGGAATAATCCATCAATCATTTATGGGTTTTGCACAAAGTCCTCCCAAACATATAATGTA
>JAIGNY010003098.1:0-10339 GCA_020152595.1 Chiridota heheva
GGACCGGAGGCCTAGGGGACCGGAGGCCTCGGGGGACCGGAGGCCTGGGGACGGAGGCCAGGGGGGACAGGCCTGTGGGAGGACCGGGAGGTCGGGACCGGAGGCCGGGACGGAGGAGGCCGGACCCCGGGACCGAGGCCGGGACCGGAGGCAGGGGACCGGAGGCCGGGACCCGAGTTCGGGGGGGACCAGAGTTCGAGACCCGGAGTTCGGGGGGACCTGAGCTCAGGGGACGAGTTCGGGGATCCGAGTTCAGGGACGAGTTCGGGGGTCCTGAGTTCAGGGACCTTCGGGGACCTGAGTCTGGGACCCAAGTTCAGGTGGACCTGGAGTTCAGGGGGGACCTGAGTTCAGGGGACCTGAGTTCAGAGGGACCCGAGTTCGGGGACCGAGTTCGGGGGACGAGTTCAGGGGACCTGAGTTCGGGAGACCCGAGTGGGGGGGACCGAGTTCGGGGGGGACTGAGTTCGGGGACCTGAGTTGGGACCCGAGTTCGGGGACCTGAGTTCGAGGGGACCTGAGTTGACCTGAGTTCGGGGATCCGAGTTCAGGGGGGACCTGAGTTGGGGGGACCTGGAGTTCGGGATCCGAGTTCGTGGGGACGAGTTGGGGGGGACCCGAGTTCAGGGACCGAGTTCGGGGAGGAACCCAGGTTCAGGGGACCCGAATTTGGGAGGGGACCTGAGTTCGGGAGGGACCCCAGTTCAGGGGACCCTGAGTTCAAGGGGACCGAGTTCGGGGGACCCGAGTTCAGGGGACCTGAGTTCGGGAAACGAGTTCAGGGAGACCCGAGTTCCGGGGACCCGAGTTCAGGGACCTGACTCAGAGGGGCCCGAGTTCAGGGGACCTGAGTACGGGGGGGACCTGAGATCGGGGGCCTGAGTTCAGGGAGGCCGAGTTCAGGGGACCCGAGGGAGGGGGCAGGTTCAGGGGACCTGAGTTTGGGAGGGGACCTGAGTTCAGGGGACCGAATTCAGGGGGACCTGAGTTAGGGCCCTGAGTTCAGGGGAACGGTTCAGGGGACCTGAGTTCAGGGAAACGATTTTGGGAACCGAGTTCCAGGGGTACCCGAGTTCAGGAGGACCCAGTTCAGGTCGGGGACCCGAGTTCGGGGGGACCCGAGTTCGGGGAGCCAGTTCGGAGGGACGAGTTCAGGGGACCTGAGTTCAGAGGACCTGAGTTCAGGGGAGCTGAGTTCGGGGGACCCGGGTTCAGGGACCGAGTTCAGGGCACCCAAATTCAGGGGGACCTGGAGTTCAGGGGACCCAAGTTCAGGGACCCGAGTTCAGGGGGACCTGAAGTTCGGGGGGACTGAGTTCGGGGAAATGATTTGGGGGGGAGCCGAGTTTAGGAGGAACCTGAGTTCAGGGGGGACCTGAGTTCAGGGGACCAGAGTTCGGGGGGAAAAGTTCGGGGGGACCTGAATTCTCAGGGGACCGAGGTTCTAGGGGGAGGGAGCTGAGTTCAAGGAGGAACCGAGTTCGGGGGGAACCGAGTTCAGGGGACCCTGAGTTCAGGGAACCGATTTCAGGGGTACCCAGGTGGGGAGGCCTAAGTTCAGGTGGGGACCTGAGTTCAGGGGACCTGAGTTCAGGGGGCCGAGTTCGGGAGGGACCGAGTTCGGGGGGGACCTGAGTTCAGGGGACCTGAGTTCGGGGGGGACCTGACTTAGGGGGAACCTGAGTTCGGGAACCTGAGTTCGGGGACCGAGTTCGGGGGACCCGAGTTCGGGGGCGAGTTCGGGGGACCTGAGTCTGGGGACGACCGAGGTTGCCCACTTGAGGTTGCGAGTTTAGGGGACCTTGAGGTTGCGACTTGACTTGGATTGAGGGCGAACTTTGACCTGAAGAGGTTGGGGACTTGACTTGTTTGAGTTGTGACTCTGATTTTCAGTCTTGATGAGGACCAGTTTCAGAGGTTGCGAATTGAGGGGACTAAAAGTCACGGCTGGACCGAGTTGACGACCCGAAGGTCGGACTGGATGTTCGGATTGAGGACCCGACAGAAAGTCGCAACTGTAGATCGAGACTGGAGGTCGGGACCGAAGGTCAAGACCGGGGGTCAGGACCGGAGGCCTAGGGGGACCGGAGGCCTAGGGGGACCGGAGGCCTAGGGGGACCGGAGGCCTAGGGGGACCGGAGGCCTAGGGGGACCGGAGGCCTAGGGGACCGGAGGCCAGGGGACCGAGGCCTAGGGGACCGAGGAACCGAGGGGGACCGAGGCCGACCGAGGGGACCGGAGGTCAGGGGACCGGAGGCCTAGGGGACCGGAGGCCAGGGGACCGGAGGCCAGTTCGGGGACCGGAGGCCGAGTTCGGGGACCGGAGGCGACCGAGGACCCGGGCGGACCGAGGCCGGGACCGGAGGCGGGACCGGAGGCCAGGGGACCGGAGGCCGGGACCGAGGCCGGGACCGGAGGCCGGGACCAGAGGCCGGGACCGAGGCCGGACCGAGGCCGGACCGGAGGCAGGACCGGAGGCCGACCAGGCAGGACCGGAGGCCGACCGGAGGTCGGGACCGGAGGCTGGGACCGAGGGGGACCGGAGGCCGACCGAGGGGGGGACCGAGGTTCAGGGGACCGGAGGCGGGGGACCGAGTTCGGGACCGAGGGGGACCGGAGTTCGGGGGACCGGAGGCCGGACCGAGAGGGGGACCTGAGGGGCCGGACCGGAGGGGGGACCGAGGCCGGACCTGAGTTCAGGGGACCGAGGGGGACCTGGAGGCGTGGGGACCTGAGTTCAGGGGACCGAGTTCCTGGGGGCCTGAGTTCGGGGGACCTGAGTTCAGGGGACCTGAGTTCAGGGGACCTGAGACCCGAGTTCGGGGGACCGGAGGCCTGGGGGGACCCGAGTCTGGGGGACCTGAGGGGGACCCGAGTTCGGGGGGGACCTGAGGCCTGACCCTGAGTTCGGGGGGGACCTGAGGCTGGGGGACCTGAGTTCGGGGGGGGACCTGGAGGCCAGGGGGACCTGAGTTCGGGGGGGAGGAGTTTGAGGAGGGGAACCTGAGTTCGGGGGGACCCGAGGCCTGGACCCGAGTTCGGGGGGACCCGAGGCCTGGACCCGAGTTCGGGGGGACCCGAGGCCTGGGGGGACCCTGAGTTCGGGGGGGACCTGAGGTTCGGGGGGGACCTGAGTTTCGGGGGACCCGAGGGGGAACCTGAGTTCGGGGGGGACCTGACCTGGACCGAGTTCGGGGGGACCCGAATTTGGGGAGGGGGACCTGAGTTCGGGAGGGACCCGAGTTCGGGGGACCTGAGGGGACCTGAGTTCGGGGGGGACCTGAGTTCGGGGGACCTGAGTTCGGGGGACCTGAGGCCTGGACCTGAGGGGGGACCTGAGCCTCGGGGGACCTGAGTTCGGGGGGGACCTGAGTTCGGGGGGACCTGAGTTCGGGGGACCTGAGTTCGGGGGACCTGAGTCGGGGGACCTGAGTTCAGGGGGACCTGAGTTCAGGGGGGACCTGAGTTCGGGGGACCTGAGTTCGGGGGGACCTGAGTTCGGGGGGGACCTGAGTTCGGGGGACCTGAGTTCGGGGGACCTGAGTTCGGGGGACCTGAGTTTGGGGACCTGAGTTGGGGGGACCTGAGTTCGGGGGATCCGAGGCCGAAGGGACCTGAGTTCGGGGGACTGAGTTCGGGGGGACCCGAGTTCGGGGGGACCCGAGTTCGGGGGGACCCGAGTTCGGGGGGACCCGAGTTCGGGGGGACCCGAGTTCGGGGGGACCCGAGTTCGGGGGGACCCGAGTTCGGGGGGACCCGAGTTCGGGGGACCTGAGTTCGGGGGGGACCTGGGAGTTCGGGGGGGACCTGGTAGGGGACCCTGAGTTCGGGGGGGACTGGGGACTCCGGGTTCTGGGGGGACCTGAGTTTGGGGGACCGGTTCGGGGCCTGAAGGCGGCTGGGGGACCGGAGGTCGGGGGGACCGGAGGTGGGGGACCTGAGGTCGGGGGGGACCTGAGGTCGGGGGACCTGAGTCGGGGGGGACCGGAGTCGGGGGGACCGGAGGTCGGGGGACCTGAGGTCGGGGACCGGAGTTCGGGGGGAACGGGGGACCGGAGTTCGAAGGGGGAACCGAGGTCGGGGGACCGGAGGCCGGGGGACCTGAGTTCGGGGGGAAGGGGGGACTGGAGGCCGGGGGGACCTGGAGGCCGGGGGGGACCGGGGTGGGAGGGGGGGACCGAGGCCGGGGGGAGGCCGGGGGGGCCTCACAACTGTGGAGGGGGACCTGGGAGTTCAGGGGACATTAGGTTTGTGGGTTTGTGGGGTGTGTGTTCTGGGGCATCCTCCGGGGAGCACATCCTGCGGGTTTTTAAAGAAAAACTTTCTAACAAATGCTAAAAATTGAAGAAAACATCCGAAATATGGAAATTTCAATGAAAATAGATCCAAGTTTCACAAAAATGAAGAAAATTTCCTGAAAACGAAGAAATTTTACGAAAACGAAGGAAATTTTACAAAAATGAAGAAAAACTTTCCAAACCACTGTCGTCTGCTGTAAGTTACATTCAATTTCACTAACATACGTTTGCATGTTGTAATTATATATACGATACTTGTTGCAAGATAATTATGCTGGAATCTTGCTGTGCTGTTGGTTGCACTAATAGATGTGTTCGGGAAATAAAAAGACATTTTCCTAATTTCCATCTGATCCTGATCAACGTTCGAAGTGGATTTCTGCTGTACGACGCAACAGCTTTCAACCCGGGCTTTCAACCTAGCGATCACTTTATCTCAGGTATATGCTTTGTCTGAGTATAACGAACAATCAGATGACGTTAACGTTAAAGTTACTCTTCGTATTCTGTATGAAAATATAAATTACTTCAGAAACATGTCAAGAAAAATCGGAAGTGAGCAAAAAACTGCAGTCAGTAAAATTCGCTGAACTGGTACTGGTAGGTTAGCATTTAGTTTGTTTGTTGTATACGAGTGATGTGACTGAGCTGTGTGAAGACGCGTGAAACGCAACGACGCCGCTGCCCGGTAAAATGGAGTCCAGTTGGCTTAGAATTACGTGATAAAATATAAAAAAATATAGAAAATAGAAATAGCTATATATCCATTTATAATCCAGTACAAATCATGAAAATAACTTAAATTCCTAAGCTTTTGTCCGTTAAGCTCGGTTACAAATCAACCATTTTACAGCTTTTTGCTTTTTGTCGTGTTAATGTGCAAATCAATATGCAAATCGGTTTGATGTATGAACGGGCATACTGACTATTTTCTTATTAGAAACGTATTTTCTAAATCTTAATATGCACCACAATTATTTGAATGATTGATTTTGAGTTTTTTGTATAAGTTCAGGCATCTTTGTACTTATTGTGAGGCCACATCATTTCAGCTGGGGCTGTTAGTGCGCATGGCTCCGGCGTATAGCGCTTGTAATGCGTATGCCTATAAATTAGCCCGACTTTAACTTTATACGCCGCCCACTAAATTGATCCGGAAGTCCTTGGAAAGATTTAAACGTGCACACACATGCGGTTAATTCTTTTTGGAACAGTGCTCAACGGACATCATAAAACCATGTGACCCATTGACGTTTTAGAATAAAATTCCAACAAACTTCCAAGTCTCTTGTGTATAAAGTCTACTCCAGGATAGTGACGTCACCTCTCGAGTCTCATTCACTTTAATTAACAATAATTTGACTACTGGAAAAAGAATAGCAAAAAAGATTCCAACAAAATTGGAAAATGACCCCCTCCCCTTTTGTCCTAAATCTTACAAAAAATAAGTGTCAAATATCCAAGTTACAAATTTGTTCTTGCAACTTTTCCGACTTATTAAAACAATTCAGCCAAGCAATTGTTTAAACTTTATTTACTGCATCTGATCTGAGTATCAAGAATGTAATCATCGGCGATGCGACCACGTTTGGTTGATTGGAAAGGATTTGATGGGCATTGTTTGCACACTTTTAAAAATTAAATTTCGTCAAATATTCTTAGAGGCGACAAATATAATGATGTTATGTTTAAAAGGTCAGTGTCATTGCCATGTAGCTATTTAATTTAAACTTGAAAATCACCGACGTCAACGACAAGGGAAAGAAAACAATGTAGTACGTTTATCTGAATAATCAAATTAAAGGATTAGTTTAGTAATCGCGGAGGTCTATGGACTTCAATGAATCAAATGGTGAAGAAACGTTCGAAGATTTTATTCAGTTAAAAGATAAAGTTTATCATAATAGAAACGACGGAAATCAGACCAGGCCTCATATTCCTCAAAATCGTTATGTATTCTATCATATTTTGTCTGCAATTTAATGGCTTCATGGGATATGTCAGAAAAGTCGTAAAACAGAATCTAGTAGGGTATTTGTAACAAACCACCTGAAGAAAAGTTAGAGGATAGACATTTCAAGTAGTAAGAAATTTAAATAAACTTTCTTTTAAATTAATTTCTTTAAAATTGTAAAACTTAGGACGAGGACGCCAACTTTTCATAGTAGACTTTACTACACTACACGTATAAGACAGGGCTTTAACTTGAATAGGCCAAGATATTTGCACGTTTTCTTCACCATTTTGTTTCTTTTGAAGTCCTCTTTCATATAAGACGGATTTACTTGAGCCCCAAACTTATCCTTTAAATAAAAAAAATGTATCTTCTATTCGAGTGTTTTACCGGTGTCATACAATAAACCTTTTCAGATAAAGTTCCTTACAACTCCAGAAAGAAAAGGGAGGAAGTAAGGAGGGTGCTCGGCGGGATAGCCAGCCACCAGCAAGTTTATCTTGAAGGGACGCAAGGACAGAAGGAAAAGAAAGTCTTTGGAATACAAAGGTTTACCGTACAATTGGCCTATTAAGTATTTATCTCTTCGTAGTATATTCACGAATTCCCTTTCCCCACTTTTGTTTTGTAAAGTGCAAATTTTGTTCGACTGATAGGCTCCCCTATCCTCCCATGAGACTTAGTTTCCCTCTTGCCCCATGACCACAATCCTGGTGCCGCCTTCTTCTTTTTATTTTTAACAAATTAATCGTTCTCCAGGCTGGAATAGCTTAAAGATGAAATCTCTTTTCAAGAAATTTATTTGATCAATTACCAATAAAACCGATGCTAAAAGAACGTCATCTTCGCTGCGGTAATTGATGTTGGTGTTTGTGTAAATATTTCGATTATCAGACTTTTTGATACGCTATCCATGTTAATATGATAATCCGGCCTTAAAGTTTCGGAAACGTATATAGTTTTATTTTTTTATTTCTAACAAATCAATCGTTCTCCAGGCTGAAATAGCTTAAAGTTGAAATCTCTTTTCAAGAAATTTATTTTGTTCAATCACCAATAAAACCGATGCTAAAAAAGAACGTCATCTTCGCTGCGGTAATTGATGTTGGTGTTTTGTAAATATTTCCAATTATCATACTTTTTGATACGCTATCCATGTTAATATGATAATCCGGCTTTTAAAGTTGCGGAAGCGTATATGTGCTGTCTACTTTTTCTATTATCATTTCAACGAATGCTCGTTAATACTTCGTTATGCATTATGTGTCAGAACTCTGTCAAAATCCTCATCAGATCAAGAAATAAACTTACCCTATTACTTTAATTCAAATTTCACAATGCGTAGTTAGCGGTGAGAAATTTTCTAAAATGCATTTACGTACTTCTTTCTGTTACGAAGATCTCATCGTACTGTGTCGCGACAATACTTTCTTCCAATGGATCGTCAAAAGCAATCTCTTAGTCGGCATTGTTCATGGAACAGTGAGGGCATGCACTCAGGTTCGAGGCATGGCCTCTTTCACGGGATATTTTGCAGCCATTTGGGTGAACGCATGCCCTTTATTTCCTTGTTTTTTGCTTGACTTTACGAAGTTCATGTTACCCCGCTAACTTTTATACTTCAGTCAGATTCTATGAGTCAGTGATTGTCGACCCAACTGGAAAGCTTTGGTGGATGGCTGCAACAGCTATCTTAGAGCCCGTGACTGAAAGCCAAACGAAGTGCTCTGGAGTGTGGGGCACTTTGCCTGAGCCAGAAAGCAACAAACGGCCATATAGCCTGCAAAAGTTTAGAGCAGATGAGGGAACCGCAGATGGCCGGATCAAGTGGGCGCTACCGGTCGTACATCGCCTTGCTTAGAAGCCTGGGTACCAACGCGAAAGGCGGAAAACGTAACTCACATAGTGAGTTCTTTAAAAATGAATGCGTCGACCTCCAAAACCCGCGGGTCAAGAGAAAGGACGCAGATAATCGATAGCTTGCGATCTTCCAAAGATGCGGACTGACCTACGTCCGGGAGGCTGGAAAACCCCAGATCGCTCTGGTCACAAGGGAAGCACGCCCAACCTGTGGGAGTCCACTGAGGCAAGACGAACGATTCATGATCATGTTCTCTTAGCCCGAGAGGTGAGCGGCCTTAAGGCTGAAATAGCTCTTCCTGTGCCGAGACGAGAGGAAGGATTCCAGAAACTCACGAACTCTGCTCCTCTGTCTGAATAAGAGAGACCACCACAGAGGTGTAAAGTCGGCATTTTCCAAAAATGTTTTTGAGTACCTTCCCAAAATCCTATAGAGCTGCAAATAAGAACATTCAAACCAGATTGAATAGATCTTTATAATATGGTTATTTTGTTAGAAGTTAGATTGAAATTTTTTGAGTAAAATCGTTACAAAAAAGTGCATTTTTTAAAAAACGGCATTTTTTTTTTTTTTTTTTTGAAAGACGAGATGTCATACATGAATATTTGCTTTTTTTTTCTTCAGGTAAAGTATAAAGATAGTTTGAATTGTTGGTTGCTACACGATTTTTACTTGTACTTGGTCAATGTTTGTGTTTTGTTGGAAAATATTACCCCAGATTTTGTGCCATTTTGACCTTTTTTGATGAAAAATATAAAAAACGGCCCAAATATTGTATTGGAATTTTTAAATCTATACGGGTAGAGGAGAAATAGATCGTTCAGACGAACTATTACAATAACAGATGCACCCTCTACTCTGCCTAAAAGGTTCTGATGATGACGTCAATTTGCGTCTTTTTTTTTTTTTCTTCGCACATTTGACATCACAAAATGGCGAAATACAAGTTACAACGTCGAACGTGCCCTTCAACTCCTATGTTTTCTTCAGAATAATGATGACTCAGAGGGTCGGAAGGTACTTTGATGAAGAAGATGTACCAGAACTCGACCAGATTAAGGAAGAGGAGAATATAGAGGCCTGAGATGGATAGTGATCTGTTCCAAATTACGGAGTTGGTGAGTGTTTTCTTCCAAAATAGCGAAAGTACTACATTGTAAATGTGTAGTAATAAAATAAGGCTTAGAGAATTATATTGATAAATTAGCGGGGATTTTTGTTTGTTACGATAAACAAGTAAAAAGGACACTCAAAATCACATATAAAAAAAGATTTAGTCCTTTCATAATAGCCGGATGAAACAGATGGAAAGCTGAACCCCAATAATAACATTTGTAAATGGACTGAAATATATGTATTTCCAATGGGCAAAAGTGTAAATTTAGGCCACTGGAAATATGTGTATTCCAATATCACAAAATCCAAGTTCCATTATTTCAGCCAAAATCACAATTTTATGGGGGAAAGTGGAGTAGGGTTCCATGTTAGGGCAAAATACACATGTTGGGGTGCCCCCAGGCCCATTTAGAAGAAAATGCTTGTATATAAACTAGTACCGGTACATTATTTTATGCCCCATTTTAGACCATATCCTTTTCCTCCCCTGGCTATGCCAATGTTGTGGTGATGACTAGATCGATAAAACAAACATTTTGACCCCTGTATGTACCCCCGGGCTTCCCGGCTGTAAAAGTCTGTCCCCACGGTTACCACAAAATTGTGGGGCAGGTTAGAAACCACAAAAACATGTTATGCGATAACATGTTGCGCAAAAGCGTTTGAAGAGGACGAGCCGCCCGCTACTAGAAACCACAATGACATGTTATGCGATAACATGTTATGCGTATGCTTGAAGAGGACGAGCCGCCCGCTACTCCCAACCCAAGCGGAAGAGGAATAGACAGTTGAAGATGAGCCCAGGCCCCTCTTCCAGGCCTTCCCGCTGCAGTCTCGCCACCATCACCACTGAAGAAAATCCAACTGCAGCGGAAAAGCTGCCTTCAAAACCAGGGAGGAAGAGCGAACGCTCTGACGCAGGAGATACAACGGTCGAAGGGTCATCCCTGCAGCCGATAAAGACTATCATCTGTGGAAGTACTGGTGGAGGACTGGATCGACACGAGGTCTTCGGTAACTGGTTATAGGAGAAGACCAAACTAAAGTAAGTTGGAATGAATATAGCGTTGCAATTTTTAAATTTATTTTTTATTCTATTTGCAGCAACAA
>JAIGNY010003099.1:0-10440 GCA_020152595.1 Chiridota heheva
CCCCCCTCTGGGTACCATGCTGTAGTAGTATTTATGGGAAGGATGAAGAGTGTCTGACTCAATCTCCCTCTGGGTACAATGTTGTGGTAGTATTTATGGGAATGGTGAAGAGTGTCAGACTCTATCCCCCTGTGGGTACCATGTTGTGGTAGTATTTATGGGAAGGGTCAAGAGTGTCTGACTTTATCCCCCGCTGGGTACCATGTTGTGGTAGTATTTATGGGAAGGATGAAAAGTGTCTGACTTAATCTCCCTCTGGGTACCATGCTGTAGTAGTATTTATGGGAAGGATGAAGAGTGTCCGACTCAATCTCCCTCTGGGTACCATGTTGTAGTAGTATTTATGGGAATGGTGAAGAGTGTCTTGCTCAATCCCCCTCTGGGTACCATGCTGTGTTCTTGAACAATACACTTTATTTACAATTGCTCCAGTTGACTCAGCTGCAAAATCAATATTAGTTTTCTAGTGAATTTTCTGGGGTATCCCGTCGGGGGGAGTCAAATATTAGCATTTACTTGCACAAAGAAAACTGTGCCTAAACCAGGTGGATTTAAATCTTAACTGATTTAGTAAATGGAAGCTTTTTGGAATTTTTATCTCACCATAACTTCTCATTGAATAGAAGAAGATGAAGTATTCTGTAAAAAATTTCCTGTCCACCATTCCACTGTGTTTGATCGTTTTGCATTTTTTGTAGGGTTTGGAATCGCTTCTCAGCTTGTAAACGAACCACAGGATGGCGAGGATCGTCAGCTTGTCATCAATGTTGCGCGTAACGGGGGAACGCTTGGTGTGGTTGCTGTGCAGTGGGAAGCCAGACTTAATGGTTTGTATTAATTTTTTAACCCAGAACATCTAAGAGAAAGTACTGTATTTACTGTCATAAGAGTTTCAAACATTGCCCATCTTGGTTCAGTGGTGTTTGGTATCACGAATGTCCGTGAAACTCAAAATTACAACTGGCATTATGATGATTGTGGAACCAATGCATATTAAGTTAACGATCATTTGGGATTTACTCCAGCAGTGTTTACACCTCTTTGCATAGTCATTACTGCAAAATTACTTTATATGTTTTTTGTATATATTTCTTGCAAAAAGTAGTTAAATTATTTTGTAGAATGATAGTCACAACTTCAAAAGCTTTGGAAGAAAAATTGATTGATTAATTTCAACATGATAGGAACTTGAAAGTTACAATTTTGAAATATTCCTCTTATCGAGTATATTAGTTCACATTCTTGCAAAATCATACTCAAACATCTTTGATTTGAATTTTTAATAAAAATTAGGAATGAATAGAATTTATTTTGTTTAATATTTTCTTGTTTTTATTTTGCTGCAGGTGAATTGGCAACGGCAGATGTCTTCCCCACTGGAGGAACACTCTATTTCTTGACTACTTACAACACCCAGAGCTTCACTCTCAATATTTTGTCAGATGACCTCCCCGAGGCTCGAGAGGTAAGCCTTTACTTGCTCTATAAATTACAATACATGGACATTCCTACACACTGTTTCAAATAATTCAAAAGCTAAATCCATCTGAACCATTGGGCTCCATTGGCTGATGCTTATCCTTGGTTTCCATGGCGCAAGCGGATAAGAGTACATTACTCCCCCTGGACGAGATGCCAGTCCATCGCAAATTAACTCCCCAACAGTACTGGTTTTTCATTTTACAGCTGAGTGGACTGAAGCAAGTAAAGTGTCTTGCTCAAGGACACAATGCAGCGCTCACGACGGAAATTGAACTTGGTCCCTTTCGAATACAAGCATGAGCCATAGCACCTCTTTAAATAATTTAGAATGAGGCAATTAATTTTATAAAAGAAATGCACATTACATGGACATTCCCTAATCACTGCTAGAAGAAAAGAGTTGCTATTTTGGGTAAAAATAAAATTTCCCAAACAATTGCCGAACTAATTTAATCTCTCGTACTTGAGATATAAAACCGTAAAAAATATTTTGAAATATGTAACTTCTTGTAAACTCACAGTAAAGTTTACCACAAAGAGGTCAGAGTGTGGAGATTTAAGTTCAGTGTTGTATAGGAGTGAGAGGAAGGTTAGTGACCTTGCATGTGAGCTCAGGCTGTTATTAAATTGGGCTTAGCTTATGTAATGAGAAATGTTTGCTATCATTCCATTTGCACCCTTAGCTTTGTTTGATTGTGGTTAAACCCTCTCTGGCACTATTGTCCCCAGGTTGAAATTACACTAATCAAGATGAGTTTTATCCTAGGAACTTTCATCTACATATTTACCGTATTTGTCGTAATAAAATATGATTGCACCACGTTTTAGGCCCGAAGTTTCTTTCTTATAAGCGCCCATGCTCCAGGCCGCGTACAGTGTGCTATTCGAACTGCATAGTGTAAACTGATTCTATACTCGCCCCACAATAAGCATTACAAAAACGTCATGAGCGTCAGACCCAAAATAAGCAAAGAATGTAACAAAAGTAATTTTAAGTCTTTAGATTAATTAAATAAATTATGTTATCTGTCAAAAACTTTGGGTGGGCGCTTATTAGAGCAGGGACGCTTAATACATCGAATACGATTTATTGAAATAATTATGTTACGCGACTCGCTGACTGCGGACTTCTTTTTGTGCACGACTCAACTCGACTTTATTTTTTTTATAATCACCTTTTACCCTTATCATTTCTAAAACTTTCTTCAACAGAACAACTTTTTAATTCATTTTCTTCAAGACTTGGTCTTTTTCCATTTCTTTCCATTGGATTTCTGGTAAGATCTTTCCGTTTTGTTCTTGGTACCTCAGCCTACACCCATCCTTCTCCTATCCCAATACACACATCACACCGGGCTTGCCACCTAGTGCGGGCAGCTCCCGGGCCTCTCCCTACTTTCCTCCACCTCCTATCACACCCGCGTTTTTCACTTTTCTTTGGTCCACTGTCACTCCCTGCCCCTCGGAGTGTCTGCTACCCTTTTTCTCCTCCCCTTCTCTCTTTTTTTTTAATATATTTCGGTCACCTTTTTTTCTTCACCCCTCATTCTTTTGTTTCCATCACACTTATGGAGACATCAGACCTTATTTTCTTCCCTCCATCTTCACAACGTTCTTTGAAGCGCCTCAAACGACCTTCCTCTCCCCCTCAGCTTCCTTCCTCTCCTTCTCCCAACCTTCCCCCTTCTCTCCTTGCAACTTACCACCACCCACCCCCTCCCCACCATGGCCAAAGTTCATCATTGTCTCCTCCCCCCTGGTGACTCAGGCCTAAAAACATTCTCCCCTTTCACCCTCACCAAAGCCCTGCAAGACCTTATAGGTACCCCCAACCTCATAAAATGTCTTACATCTGGAGACCTCCTTATCAAATGTTCCACCTCCACCCAATCAAAACTCCTCCTAGCTTCCACTACCCTTGCCAACTCTGGAGTCAACATCTTCCCCTCCCCTCACCATTATCTCAACTTCTCCAGGGGATTTATTAAATGCCCTGATCTTCAGGGCAGCCCCTCTAAGGAAATCAAAACCGAACTCAAGTTGCATGGCGTCACAGACATCCGGCGGCTTTCCCTCACCTGCAACAAAACCACCAATAAAACCAGCACTTATTTCCTCACTTTCGACACCCACCCCCCTCCTCCATCCACGTCGGTTACCTCAATGTCCCCATCTCCCCTTACATCCCAACCCCGCTGTGCCTCTTGCGGCTCCCCCTCCCATGATACCACTACCTGCAACAACGAACCCAGCTGCGTAAATTGCTCTGCAGATCACTCTGCTTCCTCAAACTCCTGCCCCAAGTGGACCAGAGAGAAAGAGGTATCCAGGAAAAAGACCCTTTAAAATGTTTTCTATCCCGAGGCAAGATAGTTTTTAGACTCCAATTTCCCAAACCAACTCAAAAAAAATACCCGCACCTATTCCCAAGTCATCACCCTCTCCAACCCTACCACGACCACAAGCACATACATAACCTCCACCCTTCCACCCACCCGCACTATCTCCATGGGCATCCAGACTGACATAACCTGGGTTGACCAATTTTCCATTCAGAGAAAAAAACATTCCCCCCTTCCATCCAAGCCACCCCCCTCTACCTCTTCCTCATCCACCAACACCTCAGGTCCCTCTCACCACCACGGTTCATCGCTCCCTCATCCAAGTAAAAACCCTTTCACAAAGAACAACTCCCAAAAAGATCTCAACTCTCATAAGACCTCGGCATGTCGAATAACCAGAGACAACCCACAAAACATCCACAGATCCCCTGTCAACCGTCATGGACCACCCTCAACTTCCACATCCTTACCCTCTACGCCCCACCACTCAAACCAAAAAACCCAACTCAACACCAACAGAACCCCCTCATCGAACCAAACCAAACCTTCCCAACTCAAAACACCATCTCCAAAACACAAGCTTCCCCAGATCACCCCTCAGTGACAGGGAAGACTCCTCAATCAAACTTTCTTCCTCTTTGATCCTCCCCTTCATCAATCACAACCCCTTCCAAGACATGGAGGTTCCCAAGCCTTTCATCCTGACAGGTGATTTCAATGCTCACAATCCCCTTTGGGGTTCCTCTACTTCTACTGTCAGAGAGAAACACATTGAAAATCTCCTGAACTACCACAACCTTTGCCTCCTTAACGACGGCTCCCCCACTTACTTACACCCAGGTACTGGCACTTTCACCAACCTCTCTCTCTCCATCTGCGACCCCTCGCTCTTTGTTGACTTCTTGGACTGGAGGGTTCACCCTTCACTCTGCGGGAGTGACCGTTACCCCATCCTCATCTCCACCCCAATCTCTTTGCCTCACCTCTTCCCAACCAACTGGAGATTCCAGCACGCAGACTGGGGCCTCTACTCCACTCTGTGCAATATCTCCATCACTAATGACGTTCTCCTCTCCAATCATCCCGTCTCTCTCTTCACCTCCAAACTAAGAAGATTTGGAGAATGGTTAACAGCTTCCACGGCAGAGTAGGCAAATC
Source organism: Chiridota heheva (assembly GCA_020152595.1). Lineage (NCBI taxonomy): Eukaryota > Metazoa > Echinodermata > Holothuroidea > Apodida > Chiridotidae > Chiridota > Chiridota heheva. Next base: position 4,983 of record JAIGNY010003099.1, read on the forward strand.
TTCCATCTCCATCTCTCTTGGAATGGAGACCTTCACCATAAAAAGACATCGTTGACCACCTGCCGCCTCTTTCAGCAACATCTCGGCCTCGACCAACTACTCCAATGCTTTCAAAATAAAAAAAGCTGCGATGAAGCCCGGAGAATCACTTTTCCTCTGACAACTCCGAAAGCTACAACACCCTCTCACCCTTTCTGAATTAAACAAGCCATCAGCGGCGCTGGCTGCACCTCCAAGGGCCCAGATAACATCCCCTATCAGTTTCTGAAACACCTCCCCATCAAAGCCACCACTACCCTACTCACCATCTTCAACCATATTTGGTCCTCACACTCCCTTTCCCCTATCTGGAGGACAGCTATTGTCATCCCGTCCTTAAACCGGGGAAGGATAGCACCGACCCCACCAGCTACCGACCCATCGCCCTTACTTGCTGTCTCTGTAAAATTATGGAAAAGATCATTAATCAGAGACTAAACTGGTTCCCCTCGAGACCAACAGAATCCTCTCTCCTCACCAAAGCGGCTTCCAAAACGTCGCAATACCTAGACCAGTTAATTACGCTCACACCGCTATCCGGGAATCCTTTGCAAAAAGGAACACCTCATTGCCATATTTTTTGACCTCTAGAAAGCTTTCGACACTACTTGGAAATACGGCATTACCCGGAAACTTCACACCATTGGCCTCAGAGGCCACCTCCCCATCTTTATTCAAAACTTCCTCTCACCCAGGCAGTTCCAAGTTCGTATTGGCCACACCCTCTCCAAGCCGTACCCCAAGAAGAGGGCGTCCCCCAAGGCAGCATCCTCTCCCCACTCTCTTCAACCTGAGCATTAATGACATCGGGAATGACCTTGGCCCCAGCATCAAAGCGTACCCTCTACGTGGATGACTTCACCATCTTCTACTCCTCCCCTAGCTTTCCTATTGTTGAAAATAGGCTTCAAACCAGCCTCAATCAGCTGCAAGTCTGGAGCAACAATAACGGTTTTAGATTCTCCAAAGACAAGACAGTCTGCATGCACTTTTGTCATTTCAACAACCTCCACCCCAACCCGAACTTTGTGCTCAATGGGAATCGCATCCCTAAAGTTGAAAACACAAAGTTCCTAGGTCTAACTCTAGACCCCAAGCTCACCTACAAGCCACACATCACCAACCTGAAACTAAAATGCAATAGCTCCTCAACCTCCTCCGACTGCTCTCCAACACTACTTGGGAGCGAACATGCTCTCCTCAAAATTTTCAGGCTCACCATTCGCTGCCAAGCTTGACTATGGTAATATTGTTTACTGTGTCGCTCACAACTCATACCTCAACCACATTAACACCATCCAAAATGAAGCCCTCAGGCTTTGTCTAGAGCCTACAGGACCTCCCCAATCACTAGCCTTCATGTTGAAGCCAACGAACCCCCTTTCTACTTAGATGTAAAAAGCTTAGCCTCTCCTATGCTTTTAGAGTCCTCACCAACACCCAGAACCCTGTTTACAACCTCATTAGGTACCCCAATTTCTCCTCCCTCTTTGATAGGACTAAAACCCTATCGCCCCCTTCAGCTTACGCATTAAATCAGACCTCTTTCAACTTGGCATCAACCCCGCCACTCGGCACCTATTCCTGGCCCACTTTTCCGCCTTGGGCCACCCCCTTCCTTCTGTCCACCTAGACCTCTCCACTTATAACAAAACTCAAACTCACCCTAATCTCTTCATCAATCTCCACAACCAAATCAAAGACCAACTCTCAAATTACACCTCCATCTATACTGATGGCTCCAAGGAAGGCAACAAGACAGCTGCTGCTGCCATCATCCAAGACATCACCCTCAGTAGCAGACTTCCTGACCACTCATCCATCTTTTCAGCCGAGGCTAAGGCCATTCTCCTCGCCCTCAACTTTATTGAGTACTCTCCTCTTAGTCACTTTGCCATTTTCTCTGACTCAAGGCTGTTCTTACTTCATTACTCAATCTTAAATGGGATAACCTCACCTGCCACCTCCTCCTCCGGAAACTCTTTTCTCCCACCCTCTGCAGGAAAAGTGTTCTTTTCTTCTGGATACCCAGCCATGTTGGCATCCTGGCAATGACAGGGCTGATACAGCCGCTAAGCTTGCCCTTGACCTCCTCCCTTCCCCTTTTCCCAAAACCCTCTCTGACATCAAACCGCTTATCGCTTCTCTTGTTCGTGACCGCTGGCAAACCTTATGGAACTTCCAAATTGATAACAAACTCCATGTTATCCAGCCCACAATCGATCAAATCCACCATCAACAACCTTTCTCGTGATCGACAACGTTCATATTACCCGTCTTAGAATTGGTCACACCCACCTCACTCACTCCCACCTCCTTATTGGTTCCCCCAACCCCTCTGTAACAATTGCCACTGCATCCTTGCAATCCAACACGTTCTCCTTGCTTGCCCCTGTACAACCTTCCCAGAGCTTCTCTCGCTCCCCACAACTCAATTGCTGAGTTCTTCAAAAAAAAAAAATCCTCCAGATAAAATAGTCTCCTTCCTTCAGCATGCATCCCTCTACAACCATATTTAATCCTCCTCTTCCACCCCTCTCTACTTTGTTTTTAGTTTTACCCATGCACCTCCTCTCTCGATCACAGCTTTCTGGCTTTTGTTCTTGAATTTCTCTCATTCTTCCCCTGGTCTCTTTCCTTACTACCTCTAAAATGATCTGACCTCTCAGGCACAATTTGACCTTCGTTGTCGTGGTGCCGTTAAGACCTCATCAAACAAACAAACCTCCAAACTCTTGAAGATTGCCAATTTCACTATCCCCACTTCCACCTTCACCCCACAGAATGTCAAACCCTGGTTCACCATCGACTGTAAAAAGCCATCTCCCTCAAGAACAAAGCCCTCTGTCTCTTCAAAACCCACCCCACACCCCAAAACCTTGACAACTTTCGCATCCTCAGAGCCATTGCCAGAAAGAACATTAAGCTCAGCAAAAAAGTCTCCTGGAAAAGCTATGTCTCCTCCCTGGATCTCCAGACCGCCCTCTCCAAGGTCTGGAATATAATCCGTAACTTCGAAGGAAAAAGCTCCTCCAACAACATCTCCAACCTCATCCACAACAACACCAAAATCACCGACCTCAAAGACATCACAGACTGCCTAGCCTCCATTTTCGCCAATACCTCCTTAAATGACAATTTTTCTCACTCCTTTCGCCAACAGAAAATTGAGGCTGAAAAAAAGCCTCCTAACTTCCAGTCCAACAATCAGGAAAACTACAATCTCTCTTTCACCTTCTTTAAGCTCTTGTCTGCCCTCAAAAAATCTGGGTCCTCCTCTCAAGGCCCTGACTGCATCCACTATAATCTACTCAAAAGTCTCCCCAGAAACTCCCTCGAAATACTCCTCAAGATTTACAATTACCCGTGGTCCTCAAATTCTTTTCCCATTACTTTAAGAGAGAGGCCATCATCACCCCAATCCCAAAAACTAACAAAGACAGATCCAACCTAAAAAACTGCAGACCCATTGCTCTTACCTCCTGCCTCTGTATGATCATGGAACGTATGGACAACTACAGACTCTGCTGGTACCTCGAGAGGATCTCCATCCTCTCCCCCACTCAAAATGGCTTAAAAAAAACCCCGAAACTGCCTGGACCACGTCCTCAAACTGGACACCTTTATCTGTAAAGCCTTCATCAAAAATCATCACGCCATCTCTATTTTTTTCGACCTCAAAAAGGCCTTCGACACCACATGGCGGTATGGTATCCTCAAGGACCTCCACTCCTCTGGCCTCAGAGGCTTCCGCCCCACCTTCATCCAGAGTTTCCTCCACTCCCGCCACTTCCGAGTACCCATCGGTAACACCTACTCCCAAAGGTACACCCAACACCTGGGTGCCCCCTAAGACAGCATCCTCTCCCCCACTCTCTTTATCCTCAAAATTAACAGCATCACCAAAACTCTCAATCCCAACATCAAAAGCTCTCTCTATGTCGACGATTTTACAATCTACTCATCCTCTCCATACTTCGATACTCTCCAAAATAAGCTACAACACTTTCTTGATAGTCTGGCTCACTGGAGCGACTTCAACGGTTTCGACTTCTCAAAAGACAAAACTGTTCGCATCCATTTTAACAACAGCAACTTCTTCTTCCTCTGCCCCAATCTCCGCCTCAAAGATTTCATAATCCCCAGTAAAGACAGTTCTCGCTTTCCTCGGAATCACTCTTGACTCCAAACTTTCCTATCTTCCCCACATCAACTCCCTCAAAACAAAATGCCACAAAATCCTCAATCTCCTCACGGTCCTCTCAAGCACTGACTGGGAAGCAAACCGGCTCACTCTACTCACCTTATACCGTTCCCTCCCCAGATCCAGGCTGGATAATGGGATTTTCATCTTCGCCTCCATCCGTAAAATTTACTTGAAACACCTGGAGGTCACTGAGAACACTGCCTTAAGGCTTTGCTTGGCGCCACTCACACCTCCCCTATCACCAGTCTCCATGTCGAGGCCAATAAACTCCCCTTCGACCTCCGATACATGAAGGCCAGTCTCTCCTTTGCTCTCCGCATCCTCACCAATCCACGTAACCCTTGCTTCCATTCCTTCCGTTCTCCCTCCTTCACCAACCTCTTCAATCTCAACAAACGCATCCCCCCACCTTATGGGATTTGGATGCACTCCCACTTCTCCAAAGCCAACGTCAACATTTTCTCGATCGCCAGATACACCATCCCACCCACACCCACCTGGACTATTCAACCCCCTTCCTTGGTCTTTTCTCCATGAAAGCTCTTCACAACCCAGCCTTCTTTCACTCCAAATACTGCCAACTCAGTAGACATTTCCATGACTACTCCTTCCTTTTTACCGACGGCTTCACACAGGAAGGCTCTTCTGCAGCCGCCGCCACATGTCCCGGCCTCACCCTTTCCTCAAGACTACCCTACGGCACCTCTGTCTACTCTGCCGAGGTGAAGGCCATCCTCCTAGCCTTAAACTTTATAGAATCTCCTTCCGTCCCCGTTTTGTCATCTTCTCTGACTCTAAATCCGTCCTCACTGGCATCCTCAACATGCTCTGGCCCAACCCTCTCATTCTACAAATCCTCAACAAACTCCACACTCTTTTCTCCTTAGGAATGAATATTATCTTCATCTGATTCTAGCCATATCGGCATCCTGGTAACGAGGGAACCGACAGAGCGCTAACAAAGCTCTGTCAAGCCTCTCCTTTTCCCATTCCACCTCAGACCCCGTCTCTCCATCTCCAACTACATATAAAAAACTTGGCAAAACTCCTGGAATCACTAAACCAGTAACAAACCCACCATTAAACCCAAAGTTGGGACCCAACACTCTCTGCACAGTCCCAACAGCAGGAAGACATCATTGTCATCCGCTCGGCCACTCCTCTCTCACTCACTCCCATCTCTATTGACTCCCCTACTCCTCTCTGCCTCAC
>JAIGNY010003103.1:0-150000 GCA_020152595.1 Chiridota heheva
CAAAATAACTTCGCATGATCACATACCCCGTGTTCCAACTATAGCCCCACCTGCTCACTCTAGCACCTGATGACTTCAGGGACGGCGATAAGAAAAATGTGCCCATGTTAGCAACCGAATGGTCCATGAAAGTGGCTCCCACGCACATCAAAAAAGACGATCAGAAAAAGGGCCCCATCGTAGCAACCGACGAGGCCCGTAAAAGGGGCTCCTACATCGGTGAAGGCGATCAGAAAAGGGGCCCTATCTAAGCGACCGACGAGGTCCGTTAAATGGGTCTCCACATCAGGAAGGCGATCAGAAAAGAGTCCCCATCTTAGCAAACGCCGGGTCCATGCCAATCTTAGCAAGCGCCGAGGTCCATGAAAGGGGTTCCACATCGGAGAAGATGATCAGAATAGGGGTCTCATCTTCGCAACAGCCGAGGTCCATGAAAGGGTCTCCCATATCGAGGATGGCTATCAGAAAAGAGGCTCTATCTAGGCAGCCGACGAGGTCCGTGAAAGCATCGGGGAATGCGATCAGAAAAGGGTCCCCATCTTAGCAAGCACCGCGGTCTCTGCCTATTTTAGCAACCGCCGAAGAGCCTGTGGTCCCAGTGTTACGCCACTGCATAACATAATTTTGTAGCATAACTACACGAAAAATGCAAGACAACCCCACCAAAGACAATGATAATGATAAAGTAAATAATGATTCAAAATGTGAAGGGGCAGTGAGAAAGAAAATCACACATGGTGAGGAAGTTTGATTTCTCACCAAAACTAGGCAATCCTTATGTTTTTGTCATAGTGTTGGGCGGGCCCTATAAAAATTTCAATTTTAAACAGTGGGCCGGGCCCCACATGAGGGAACTTGTTTGTGTGGCCCCAAATTTGTGTGGACCTGGGCCAGTGGTGTAGCCAAGACTCCCTTCCATTTTGTTTGAAATATCGTTTTACTTTTAAAATACAAAACTGGCTTCAGAAGTGGGCTAAATTTGAACACTTTGGAGGAGGTCTAGGACCTTCTCAGACCCCCTCATTCTTTAAAGCTGGCTACGCCACTGCACGTGGCCCATGCCTAAATCCGGCTCTGCCCTAATTACATTCAGAAGTGAACGCCGCCATGTTTGTAACGTCACTTCCGGTTTTCAATTTTTCTATTAATTGCGATAAATTTGCGATGTACCGAACATAGGGGCCTACATTTTTATCGAAAATATCAGATTTCTCGCAATCAAAAGGAAAATTGAAAAAATGACGTTACCAGCACAGCAGGTTCACTTCAGAGTTTATTTATGGGACGATATCTTTCCTTTAAATATCAACATCACTTGTTTGAATTTCCGAGATAAAGTTTTTATTTTTTACTTTTTTATGCGAAAGAAAAGTGTTTTGACCCATTGCGTGCGTTGTAAGCTAGGTTTTTTCCTTTAAAACCACGAATCTAAATTAGATTGATGCCTTTGTTTGATGTGGTTTATACTGTTTCCATTGGTACTTGATTCAAATTAAGTAGTTTACCAGGCTTAAACTACATAACATAATAAGCGTAAAGTACTGATTAGAATACAATTTCTTTAATCATTCTACAGGGAGGAACGCATACACAAATACTGTTTTGTACATATAAAGTAGGGCGTATTTGTTTTACCAATTTGTTTGAGTTTCCGAGTAGGATCATATGGCAGAAATGTGACCTTACAGAAAGAAAAAAATCAAAAAGGTCCAAATTTCCTGGTGATTACTTTGTTTTGGGGGTATTCAATTAAATTCAATTTTAGCCTCCTGTAGGCCTAACAGACTGTTATTTCGACAAAAAAATTGACCATCAACAATTTTATCATCGGCGACCCCCATTCCCTCCAATTTGAAAGGGTAGCTTCACTCCTGCATGAATTAGTTATGCATCAGCAATTTCTGTTACTTGAGAAATGCCATCTAACATATCAACACCAATCGATATTCGCACTTCGTTATTAATCGTATTGCAGAAATTGTCATCGTGTTTTGAAATATCAATATAAATGTCAATGATGTACGCGAATTGTCGGTATATAGGCTACACATTTCCTAACTGGTGCAAAAATTTCGATTAACCGGTTCCTGTGCTATACAGTTTTAGACGACCCTTGGTTTTGAAGGCGGGAGGTTTGAAAAGTTTCTCCAGGATAAAACTTAACAATGATTTTTGAAAGCCCTTGTGATTTCACCACTCTTTTTTTTTTAACGAGGCTTCGCCGACCGCCACATCGAAAACAGTTCTGACTGTGCCCGCAGAAGCAAAATTCCTCTAAGCTTAAATCTGTAATTCTTAAAAAACGTGTCAAAAACACCATTCATTAATTATTAGATAATATAAGCAATTTATAGGGATGACATAGCTTTTGTTAGCAACTAACCCCATTAAACTCACTACATTATTGTGTACTAGCAAAAAGACCCTTGTTCTTTTCGTTGTTGATAATTAAAATCAAATGAATACAAAAATAATTCAGTTAACTGGATGCTCATAGCTTTCTGTGGATTAACTTTGTAAAGAACATTTAAAAAACAAGCGGTCTCTTAAGATAAGACTAGTGAAATAAATAATCCCGTGAATTTTCAAGTTTAGGACCAGAAACAAATTGCTCTAAAAATCATGTTGAAATCTTACGTCGCTTTGAAATTATTGCATTTGAAATATTTATACCAGTGTAACCTCGCAATGTACAGTGTGATGGAAAATACAGAGCCATGATATTCATTGGAAATGAATTGCCTTTTTCTATATTATTGAAAGCATTTTGTATTTGATTGTTAATACGAGTATATTACGCACTTGTCAAGAGCATGCTTTGTTCATCTGCTCATGTACCTTCAGACTTTACACTCTAAATAAAAGAGAAATAAATTTTCATGTCATAGAAATACATAAAGCATTATCTTTGATCTGCAATTATGACATAACACTTTCTGACTTTCAGTCCGGAAGCATGCCTAATAATAGGAACATTTATAACACACGGGAATATTGAAGTCATGCAGCCATATTGTTCAGATGTTGCGATAAAATGTCATACTTTCTAATTTATGTACTTGGAGTATTAAAAATCATTGTGTTGAAAAACATTTGAATTTTCAAAATGGCCATTTCGCGCCTAAAAGCCTAGCTCTAGTGTCTATTTTATCTAAAATTTCGAAAACGGCGTGGTGAACATATCAAATGGGAGTGGAAAAGTTGTAGCTATGACAGGATTGGAGGTTTTTTATCAGTTTTAAGTTTCCTCTGGAAAAGATATTTTTCCCAGACATATTTCAAATTTGAAAAATGTAACATTGCATTAGACTTCAACATTAGGATAGCGAAGGATCATGGGAAATATCAGAAGATGGCGGCTTCCATGTTGCAAAATGTTCCCATTAATAGGAACATTTATGTTCCCATTAATAGGCATGCTACCGGATTGACTTTACGCTCCTAAAAGGAATAAGATATCAACATGATTTTACACCAATTTGTTTCTTTAATAATCCTCTTCTGGCCTATATATGAAAATGAAAAATCGTGAGACTATAGCTTTGAAATTTAAATAATTCAATAGCGGGCTCATTAAACGCAACTCTCCCCTAGCCTATATTCTAGTCACGTATGATGATTATAATTATTCCGACTATTACGATTATGTCTATGTTAATTTAACTGAGGATAGTGATATTTGCTGTCAACTTTCAGCACGGTTGTGAAAGCGTATTCACTGCAAACGGTATATTAAAATGTCTTTATTCAATGAAAAACAAAATGTAAACCTTTATTTTGATTGCTATGATTAAAGTAGCAATATTCGATTATTATATGAGAATAAATTAAACTAGATAAAATGGAGAAAGAAAAAAAAAAGTGGATAAATTGAATTAGATAAAATGCAGAAGAAAAAAAAGTGGATTTTTAAATAGTTTCACTTATAACATAAGATACAATTCATAAAACCTCTTTAGACTTTAAAAGTCATATTCAGAGAAAGCAAAATGTTTGAGAAAACTTTAGAAAATCAAAGACTATCCCGTGCACCGGCATGACCGGTCATGTAAAATACCTTGAGTCCCTGTACATAGTACGGATATATCTATCGGGGTTGCCAGATTGACATATTCCCCAAACTGCCATTTTTCAGCTATATGCCAATCTGGCCGATTTTTAGCCTGTTTGTACTTTAAGTCAATGACTGATTATAGGCCTATTTATAGTAGTATGTTTATTGCTTAGAATTAATGCATAAATACTATAGTTATGTGACAAAAATCGGCCCCATCTCGCGCTCTGTTTATATGGTGCAGATGGAACATAATGTTCATAGAAGTTAGATTTTGCGTACGAGACGAGTATTCGATCAAATTTTTTGATAATTCCCATGATTTTTTGCTATCCTAACGTTAAAACCAGATGAAATGTTACATTTTTTAAATTTGAAATACGTCTGGGAAAAATATCTTTGCTAGGTGAAACTTAAAACTTATGAAAAGACCTTAATTACTGTCATGGCTACATCTTTTCCACTCCCATTTGATATGTTCACCACGCTGTTTTCAAAATATTAGATCAAATAGACACTAGAGCTAGGCTTTTAGGCGCGAAACGGCCATTTTGAAAATTCAAATGTTTTTCAACACAATGATTTTTGATACTTCAAGTACCTAAATTAGAAACTATGACACTTTATCGCAACATCTGAACAATATGGTTGCATGAGTTTAATATTCTCGTGTGTTATTAATGTTCCTATTAACAGGCACGCTTTCGGACGAATAAAATGTCAACAATCGCTGGGTTTGCGTGGGCCCCCCCACCCCAGGACTAACAAGGGTACCTCCCGAACAACTTTATTCAACTTCACCATGTTTTGCACACAACTTCCAAAACTGCTCCATCGTCCTAAATTCCGTTCACATTCCCTTTGTGTGGATCAAGTACATCTTTGTGTGGACGTAGGCGATAATCAGAAAGTTTGTTTTTTAAGACGTTGGCGGAAGTCTGGACATCTTATCCATTTCCAGCTTTTCACTTATTATTCTGGACCAAACATGTGTCTTCTAAAATTATGAATTGCAGATGCGAAGCCACGTGTATGTGTCATAACAAAATCGTAAAGACGAAAAGATTTTATCTACATGGTTTAAAGGAGACATAAAGTCTGATACAACCATTATTTCATATGATAGAAGATACAAATCCTAACCAAGCACCAAAAACATCAAGTCAAAATCTCATTCGTTTCTCAAGTTATTCATGTTTAAAATCGACACATGGGGACTGCCATTTTGTTTAATTCTTATTGAAATATTGTGCATGATGACATAATTTTCCCAATAGGGACAGAAGGATATAATGTATTTCTTTATAAATGTGATTAAAGTTTGTATTCCCAAAATGATGTGACACAGTTTTAACAGCACGTTTTGATAATTTCATGTGTACACAAAAGTTTTCTTGACCCTTACAAAAGATTTTTTTTTTCATAAGCTAGAAGATATGAAGTAGATTATGAAGAAATGCAAAGAATTCCAACATCCTGCTGGGCTGATGACATCATATTCTGCATGTTTTGATATAAAAAATGGCAGCTCCCATGGTACTACTAAGTAGTAGTATTAAAGTTTTTAATAATTGCAAAAAATGTGTTACATTGCTTTGGGAGTTATGTAACTTGGTCAGTACATTTGTTATTTTCAGTTATTTTATATGAAATAAGGATTATGTTTGACTTTATGTCTCCTTTAAATCATCAGATCAATGAAATAGATAACGATAATGTCAAACAGTTTGTCGGAATATATTTTAACCTACTTCATTTTTTTTCTTTCTTTGTTATTGTAGGCTTTTATTCTTGGTTTTATGTGCGTCATATAGTAACCTCCGGTACTGCAAAATTAAATGCAAAGACACAACTGGATCACGCTCATTAGTTAAGGTAATTTCAATTGGTACAAACACGTACGTGCGAAGAGCACCTATGAAATTCTACAAATTAAAGAGTTTTATTTTCCATTTATGCTTTTCATCTGTTATCTTTTAAGATAATCTATTTGGTTTATTCAATAATATTCCGATTATTTGCCCAATTTGACAAATATTGAAGTATCTGGAAAGGAGCAAAACCAGAAAATATATTTATCTTTTGGCCAATTATTCACCAAAGATTGTTGGGTGCAATTCCACATCCCTTCACATCCTTGGTCCATAACCAGGTTCCTACGCAATTTCCCATATTCATGATCACATTCATAATAATAGAATACTGTAAATCACATCAGGGCACAGTAAGCGTATTTGTAGACCACCTGCATTGAACGCTAAAAAAAAGCCAGTACGAAAACACACCATTTATCATTTATGTTCCATCGCTTGGACCTGGCTATCAACGGACATCTAACACTTACTACACTTTTAGAAAAATAAAAGGTTCTTGCTTGTCACGTATTTCGAACCTTCTCGGGGTCTTGAAGGATTATTTCTAAGAGGACTTACGACAAAATGGTTCCAACTTGTCACGTACTTCGAACCTTCACATCTTTAGAACCTTTTTTTTCTTTTTTTTATAAAAGTGTAGGAGACAGCTACAGCCAACATATGTGTTAATCTTTTTAGTCTCGGTCCTTCCTACCCTTTCCTCGACTTTTATAAAGGAAGTTGAGAGAGCCGTCTTTAATTTTATTTGGTCAGGTAAACCTCACAGAGTAAGAAGGACTACTATGGAGCTTCCTTGTAACTTGGGCAGTCTAAAATTAAACGGCATAATGATGCCTCCTTTAGACTTTGGAAAATGTGACTTCCACCTTAAGCCCTTTAGCAAAAGTTTTTTTATATGATTTATACGCAACGTCAGGTGGTTGTTGCTTGAAGTAGTCACTCTTACTCCCGCCTGGAGAATAACTTCAGTTCCGAGATAATTTGGAATAACCACCAAATCCGACACCTTATGCTGACCATATTCAATAAATGTTGATTTTTTTACATATAAGAAATCTAAGAAATATTACGATATCGCTGTGTTGCATTTTATCTAGTATTTTGGTTTGATTTCCACTATTCCATATCATTGTACAAGCAACTTATCTGTTATTGTAACCTCTTCTGACAACGAGGTTCTGCTGCTAAGTTTGTTAGTACCACCAACGTAAGACGTTGGGCAAACTCTAAGGTTCATCTGAAGACAATCTCTCAACTCCCTTCAATTTATTAGGAACGGGTCTTTTTTTTGTTAATGTTAACGAGCTCAGGATGAATGGAAATCCAGAAATCCGTATTTATCACTTTCAATTTCGGTTTTTACATTTTCATTTTGCCACCTATCTTTTTAAATTCAATGCACATGATAATGACCTTTATACCTTTTGTGATAACTATGTCGAGACTTTAGAGCATCCATTTTGGTCTTGTGGTTGTGTCAATAACTTCTCGAATGATGCTGCCCGAAAGTTTCTACCTTCCGCACTTGCTAATGATTTATTTTCCGTATTGTTTCCATCGGTTTTGCATACAATGTTTTACTATTTTATAACTACCTTATTTTCACGACAAATATTTTATTTTCCTTTGTTAATAAGTCCAGAAACTCACGCCCTTCGCTACGCCCTTTCTGCAGTTTATCTTGACCTTTAAAATCACATTGCAGTCAGGAATGGTGATACCAAGCATCTGAACAAGCTAAATCCTCTTTTTCCCCACTTTGTATTTGTTGTATAATCTCCGTTGTTGTACAATCGTATACGTTATTATTTTGTTATTTGTAATATAAACTTCTTAATGAGATGTGATCACAGTCTGTATGTTCTTTGAAGTTAGTTATTTGTATATATATGACAAAACAATAAAATATATATGACAGAACAATAAAACACTAGCAAAACAAACACAAAATGATTACAATCAGATAATTAGGCCTAAACGGTAGTATACCGCTTAGTATACTATACGAAAGGAAACAGCGAAACCAAGCTGTGAAAAAGGAATGCATATATTTTGATAATTTTAGTACACTCGAAATTCCTGAACTACTTAAAGCAATAGAACTGTATTGCAATTATTTTTACCACAAATATGAATTGGAAAATCACATCTTGTCTGTTTTCGTAGAAAGTAATTTACCTTTTGCATTGTTAACTCTGTGGATGACGTATGCTGCTAAATTCTAAACGTGTAAAAGTTTGAATTGTGTCTACACAAAATGAGTTAAATAATTACTAAGCACTTTTCGTGTGTTATTAACATATTGCGCTATGTTCTCGGCACAGGATAATGCATAAAGAAGCTGAGCAGAGATTAAGCGATGCACGGAGGCATAGCCCGAGTGCATCCAGCGTCATCTCATCAACCAGCATATCCTGTGCTGAAGATATAGCCAGAGAGTGTGACGTCATTCGGCCTATATTTCATATGGGCCGAAGGCCGAGTCGAAACTCCTATACCTCAGTGCGTGATACTTTTGGTTCGTCTTCCACCCATGTTGGTTCCAAGAGAGGGCAGCAGATATGTTGGCACATTGAAAATTGGAGTCGATATAAAATAGGCAAACTGGAAATTTAACCTAAAAATAAAAATTGAAATTCTTTACTCCCAAAAATTCATTACATTTATATTAGTTTGAATCATAACTTGTCTTTCTAACCAAGATTAACGTTTAATTTATTTCTAAGAAGAACACAAAAACAACGATTTCTTTTCACAGTACATGCAGGACGACAACACTTTAGCACAGCGTTAGATTGTAGACAGCATTAACATAGCATAACACAACATGACATAACAGGATAACGGGCTAAGAAGGGTTAGTCACTCCCATAAAAAGCCCAAACTAACATCACCACTACCACCACAAAAAATATCAAAGACGCCCTGAGTTAGTACAGAATTAAATTTTGAACAGAATTGGAGCTAACTACCCACTCAGGCAAACCATTCCACTCATTAACAATTTTTTGCTAAAACGCCGAATATCTATTCGTGAGAGCTCTTAGGTCAACACTGTTACCACGTGTCACATAAGGATTAGCTGAAACATGCAAGATATAACAGGAAGTCAAAGCATCACTACCAGATAGGAAACTTAAAAACCTGAATCATATCGTCACATACTCTCTCAGCTCAAGCGTGGCTAAACCAAGAATTCAAAACCTAGATTCATAGAGAGAGTCCTTACTTCGGAAATAAGCCTAGTGGCTCTTTGCTGAACCTGCTCCAAAATGAACTTAACCTTCTCATAAAAGGGACTCCAAGCCTGAATAGCATACTAAAGATGAGGCCTGACTAACTGCTTATACAAATTAAGAACAATCTCTCTACTAAAAAACAAAAACATTCTTCTTATCAAACGAAGCATCCTATTTGCCCTTGCAGCTGCAAAAGCACAGTTTAGAAGGCTTCAAATTGCTAGTAATGACAACATCTAGATCCCTTTCTTTATTAACACAACCAAGATTTGAACCATTCATGCAGCAATCAAAAGCCAAATTGCTCTGACCAAAATGAATAACTTTGCATTTATCAACATTGAATGATATCTGCCATGTTTGGGACCAAGAAACTAACTTTTTCAGATCAGTTTGCAAAAGTGAAGAATCCTAGCATCATCAACAATCCTGTACAGCTTAGTATCATCAGCAAATTTACAAATCCTGGAGCCAAGGAAAACATCAATATTATTAATGAAGATTAATATGCATGTATCGCACTTACTAAGGCCTAACTGATAAGTATATTTTAAGAAAAATACTACGCGAACAACTTTTCTGATAAGGGATAAATGATCAAAACTAGTAGATGTCTTGAACAATTTAAGTTAACCTGAAATAATGTGCTATCTTAATTGTGCCAGTTGTTGTTGAACAGTCTGAAACTAGCTAAAGCCGCACGTACGCCGTTAGTTTAATCTTAATGACCGACGTAAACGCTGACAAAAATAAGCAATAATTTCACTTTTATTTAGGAACAAGAATAAGTTGCTTATCAAATCTTGTTTTATTCAGACATGTATGTAGCAATTGATTGCTCTCAAAAAGCGTCGCTTGGGTAATAGGTCATTGTGTTGCCTAGCCAGGCTACAGTAACGTTAGTGTAACTTAGGCCTTAATTGTATAAAACCATTTGCAAATTGGTAGCATAACGTTAGGGCACATATATATGTACATTACCATGGTATTGACTTGGGAAAGCTTCAAGCCTTTAAGTGCTTCATCAATTTGTTAATTAGAATTTGTAACAACATACTCATTTCAAGCTTATAATATTACTTTTGATTTCGTTGCAATTTGTTGTTTAATTTTTTGTTTTGTTATTGAGGGATTATATCCATTTTTCCACAGACTCAAGAAAGATGGTTTCCAGATCATTTATACATGTTATAGTAAATTGGGGTGGGGTTACTTATTAGTCACATGCTCACTGTACACGCGCAGTTACTATAAGACATTTGTTATGTGTACACTAAGAACATTTACTGGATTATAATATATTGTACAGTAAGGCCTATGTGTATCAATAAACGTCAGTAGTTATTAACTAAGGAAGAATACGTCAGTTAATTAAAGACAAAAGAAAATATCAGTAAACGTCTGTCATGATAAAAAGGTCATGCTTGAAACGCAGCATTACAATTGTTAGTAGGCTGGGGTGGGCATGAGACAAATATAGGCCTAGGTCTAATTAGTTTTATAGTTGGCAGCATGTGCCTATCAACAAAACACCCATCCAACAAAGTCTAAACAGGCTGACCAACTGGCAGATAGGTGTGTATAACATAAAGTACAAGTAAGTTAACTGCCAACTTGTTTAGATAGGTAGAAATACAGTAGATCAAATTGCTCACTTATTACTTTTATTTCTATTTTAATAAACTAGTTTTCAGTTTCATTTACATTGTTCCTGTTCAACATCATTTACCAACAATTGCAGACTCTAAGTTAATCAAGTTTAACTTAAAAAATAATCATAAAACTCTTTGAAGTAGGCCTATATGTTGCATTTCAGCCTAACTACTTCCAATCCATTAGAGCATTTTTTTTTTTTAATTCTATGTGTATTACTGATTAAAGTTGCTTTCAATTTGTTTGCAAAACTTAATCAAGCTTTCAAGTTGGGAAGATAAAAAAAGCTCCACTTGAAAATTTTGCTGCATGCAATTTCTTTTCTCATTGATAGGCAATCTTTAGTTTTGCTCTCATTTGTTTTCACTTTGGTATCCAATAAACAAATTATTACAGTGCAATAGTATTTCAACTTTAATGTTGTATGATTGTTAAAAATCATTGACTGTACTACAGAGTAAGAATATTTTTTGCAATGTAAATTAATTTTGTAACAGATATTAAGTGAGCTGAATACCTGTATATCATTTTGTAGTACACAATACCCTGCTCAAAGGTTTTCTGACTGCAGTCACATGTACATTGTATATTGATTTTTCTGGACAGTGGAATGTATTGCTATCAGGTTATGAGGAAATTAAATAGTAATTTTAGTGTACCCTTTTTTGTACATCAAAATTTGTCTGCCTAACCAAAAAAAGACACAAACCCCAAGACTGGAAATTCAACATCAAAAACAGCAGACCAGGCTTTTATTTGCAGTAAACAGACAATGAAAAATCACACTTCAAGATGTATTTTACTAGACTTAGCTCAGTTGACTATAGGCCACACTTTACAACTATGGGAATCTTATGATTGTTAGGCTTCATAGGAAGAACCTTAAATTTTGTTGATTTATGTTTCTTTCCTAAAAACTCATATTGTAAAATAATAACATACTGTCAGACTGTGGTTGGTATATCTATACCTACATCAACATCACTTCACAGTTTGCTGATTTCAGCTAAAGCTGTAGTGATAAGTGGAGGACTTTTATGGCAGAAGGGGTGGGATTACGGGGGGCAAAGGGGGCACTTTTCCCTTCCCATTTTTTCACCATAGATATGCATTTCAGCCTATGGGCAGGAATACGGGAGTCAACAGGGGCACTTGCAAAATAGTGTCACACACTTTCTTGTTTTAATTGTAAACTCAATTAACTTCAATCAGCCAATCTTTTGTAAATGAGAGGCAAAGAGTGCAAATACAGCCATCCACATTCTTTAACTATATCCAATGACGAACCCCATGGGCATACCTACACATATACAGTACGTACGCACGTTATTACGTATGTCACGAGACCCCCACGTGTGCGTATAGATAGACATGTATGGATTTTGATAAGCTGGCGGCCCATTATTCATATGAATTCAAATAACTTGAGCAAGCAAACTAGAGCCGGTATACACATCTTGCTCTTCATTAAGTAAGATTTTATATTATTTCATTATCTATTAACTTGTCTTTTACCTTTTACCGATATTTTATATTGCATTCTTGCTTCTTATGCCAAGTTTAGAATATTTAGTCCCCGTCATATAACTTTATTTTTTTTTAAGAACAGGTGGGGTTTTTTTTTTTGGGGTGGTTGGGGGTTGGGGAAGAAGGGGTTGTTTTGATTGGCTTTTGTTTCGGGGATTTTCACTTGGTTCTCGGAAAATTTTCATAAATGTACATGAAAATTTATAGGAATGATTTGTAGAAGTTAATGGCAGAATAACATGTGTTGATCTGTTTTAAACATCTGAAATTATACACCATTTCATATAACCTGTATTAGTCGTTTAAGTCAATTGATGTACATTTCCTGTATTATTTACAATTATACTTTCTTTACCCTACAAACAATTGAATTAAATTATTGAAGTGTTTAATGTTTTCCCCTTCAACACCAGAAAGTTCATAAGGTTGAGGATGGGCATGGCAAACTACTAATTGGGTTGAACCACATAAACTGATAATAAGAGTCAATACCTTTTCCTGACAAAATGAACCCAACTGTAACAATGATTGCATGTTTCATAGAGCTAATGTGTAGCCTGAATTATTTGCCTTTACCTTATGTTTGGCATAAATAATATTCCCTTCACAAATATTCAAATATGGGTTGTTTTATTTCCAGTGTCCATGAATTCTTTGGCAATTTTTGTCTAGATTCAAGCAGTATACACAAAAAATTACCAGGCGAATTTACTTAGGTTTGGGCAGCTAATTTGAAGCAAGTCATGGCCTAATTATTTGTTAATGTTAGTCAGGTTCTAATTTGCATGTAGTCTTGCAAGAATGTAGCTATTAGTCATATCCCACAATACATTTTTTGACATTATTGGTGGCGTTCGTGAGGCCACAGACTAGTAAACAACAGCAGTCCTACAATGTCAGCATACAGAAACGGGTTAAAGTGAAAGAAATTGCTGCCAGACGATGGTAAATAATTCCATAAGTAGCAATAGTTTAGCCTTTTTGTAGGCCTAATGGCTAGGTCTGAATTTGAATAGGTTAAGTTGCTAACTTCATTTCTTCAGCTTTTTCATATAGTAACTGAACCTAATTTCGTGCTCCCCCTAATTTCGTGCACTACATACAATGTTCAATTCCACCTAGTTTACCAACCAATTTCAAACAATCTGACTTACGAGCTAAAATTTACATTAAAAATCGTGAAAATGACGCTTCCTGGGATAAGGAAGACAAATATTTCTTACTTAAAATGCAATGTAACTCGCATCCTAAAAGATGTTTTCCTTCCAAAAATTACTGGTCCAGTTGAGCCAATAAAAACAGCAATTTTTCCTTCTCACTCGAAGACACACATCCATCTGCTATCACTGACGTTAGGATGAAGGACTTTATGTAATGATGGCCTAAGCTATACAAAAAGTCTAAACAAAGGTCACACTGAGTTCAAAACTAATGAATATTTAAAGCTTAAACTTTAACTTAGGGCTATGACGTTATAAAAGTTCATTTCCGTCCCGCGATAATGTGTGGAAATGTTATATTTTCTTACAGTATTCTTATTCAAATGAATACTATGTGAGTGTTAATGCACTGTGACAATAAAAAAGAGATTAAATAAACGAATGAAAGGTCTAGATAGATTCTTTTCACCAAATATCACTAAACATAAGCTATTGAATCAGAACGTGTTTTAGTGCGATTGCTTGTTAATCTAATGCCCCCATTGTAAAGACTCGTAAGAGTGATTTTTGATCTCTTTTTTGACGTTTCAATATTTTATATACGTTAACTGTTTGAAAACAACTGTTTTAAAGGATCTTCAAAGTTTTCCTAATTGATAAAAGCAAAAGCAAGCCAAAGTGCGCCATTAGATGCACGAAATTAGGAGACCCTCAAACTTGAACGAACACGCTCAAGTTTTGTTAAAATTTGTTATCGCTCGACTTTTTCATGGAAAAGTTTTTTTTATTCATCACTGTTACAAAGACAAGCAGTTTATTGACACCTTCAAAGAATCTTTAAAGGTAAGTATTTTTTTCTTTTTTTATTTAAAAATTTCGCCATTTTCTTTCTTAAGTGTACGAAATTAGGTTCCCCCATGCTACTACCCAATAATCCCGAAGCTAAACTAGGCTGCAATAACTAGGCCTAGATCTGTGGATCTACCTTAATTAATATTACATTGTACATCTCAAGGACCACAGATGTCTGACTGCGTACGCATTTGGCTAGCGTTTATGAAATAAAAAAGGCCGACAGCAATTACCACGGAGCTGGGGTGTACAGGTGGCTAGGGCCGGCCCATCGCTAATATCAAATAGGCCAACGGTGTTGGCCGACCTTCACCAACTATAGGCTAGGGCCTAGGTATAATGCATAACGGCTTCGATAAGGTCAGGCAATAATTCTTTAAAATGCTTTAACCTCTCAATTTGTCATGTTCAGACGTAAAACAATGTGTAATAAATATTGGCATCGTACCGTACCGTACCGGTGTCGCGAAAAGAACCCGTGAGTGTGCGTGGTTTGTCAATTAGTTCGCACTTGATCCATGGATGACGTCAAAATCAAAGTTGTTTTATTATTGACTTATACAAATATTTGTTTATTGAACTTAAATTGCACAAAAAGTAACGATAAAATTAAATCAGTAATAACAAATTTTAATCAACAATTTGCGTAGAATACCCAATTTAATACTCAATTTCACTTAATTGTACATCGAACGAGAAAAATGGAAAATTTAGACGCACTGCCAAAACATGTAGTGTGCGTGCATCGTTTGATACGCTCATGCATTCAGCATGCACAGGATAATAAATGGTTCTGCAATGCATAAAGTATATAAAGTATATAAACAATGTTAAAAAGTATAGACCTTTCCAAATCTGACTCGGCTATTTCCGGATAACTAATTTGAATAATGTCACATAGCCAAGATTCACGTGTCCATAATGGACCAATCGTATACTGGAGGAATCTTATTGACCAATAAGATACTGGAGGAATCTTGGCCGTTTGCATAATTCATGTACAGTATATGGCACCAAGCGTATGAAAAAAATGTTTTCAAGCGCACGTATCATATGCGCACGCGTTATGCATGAAGAAAATACGCGCGCGTATTGCTGTTTACATTTTCTTCTCAAACCTGCACCTCACTGGTTGGGAAACAAAGGAAAAGTTCCCCCAGCATTTGATTGGTCGAAGTACTGAAGAAATCACGTTCGGCTAAACTAAAATAGACCTTTTTAAACCGAGTTTAGCCGAACGTGAAACGTCAGGGTACTTTAACCAATAAAATGCCGGGGAATTTTCGTTTTTACTAACCATTAACTAGCTGCAGGGAAAATTTTAAACAACAACAATACGCGCGCGTATTACCTTCATAAACTTGTACGCACGTACATAATAGTACAACATTACATGTAGGCTACGACGTACGTACGTAAGCGTTACGTGAAATGTATAGGCTTTGTGTTGTATGCACACGTAGAGTATCTAAATTTGCGTCAAAATTGCAACTGCTCTGCCTGGATAATTCTTTTCTTATGTGGATGTTTTTTTGTTGTCATATTCCAAGAGGATCCTTACGGTCTTCTATTCAGACTGTCTCAATTAAGGAATACACGATGACCAGGTAAGATTTTAAGTTAAAATTTGGCCTCAGGTACAATTATAACACTAACGTTACCTTCAAAGCATGTAGTTGTATAGTCAGATAACATATGCCTGTGTACTGTAGCCATATACATCGGCTGTACACAGTCAGAAGGCTGTGTATACTTGATAACGTGGAAAACGTTTACATTGCTCAACATAATAGCGTAACCAAATATTGACGACGCACGGCTTAAAATAAACCTTTCTGCGACGAATTTGTGGCTGTTGCCTTTTGTAATTATAAGTTAAAAAATGTGTCCTACTATGTAATAATAACATGAATATACTCAAAAAGACTTAATCTTAATGGGCACTTACGTTTTAAACCTTAATGGCTGTTGTAAATTGGTTAAAACAAGAAATCATTTAACTAATCCTTCTCCGCGATGGTTCATTGTACAAAGCGTTGAAGTGTCTGTACCTAATTAATTGAAAACACTGCGAACGTCCAAGCGTCAAAAAAATCCGTGGGCGTACACCACTAAATTGAACAACTAGCGTGCGTGCCAATAATAACAAAGCTTGGATGTTGAAATTATAAATGAGATCTGACATTGACAACAATACGTAACATATAACACATGGTGGATGTAAACGAGAATATTAAACATATCGGTCACCGTTGTTCATGTACACAGGCGGGATTTGAAAGGAATATTAAAAGTAAGGCCACCCCCCCCCCAAAAAAAAAAAAACACTGTTCCTGAAATTTGTACCTTTTGTAAGACTATTTTCTGCATTTTAGCGTGATTTTGTCTCCCCAAACTTTTGATTTTGCCCCACTTTCGATAGGAAAATTCCACCCACTTTTCATGTTGGTATGCGTCACGAGGCTAAATTGGTCCGAAATAAGGAGTAGGCAATTACTGAGCCAAAATATATGAATTTTGTTTGAACGAAATATTTTATTACAGGTCTACAATTTAATTGACAAAACAATTATCGTCTTAATTTCATTTTTTTTTATAAATGGAGACACCCCCCCCCACCCCTCAGCCATCAGTAGATAGGATCTCTGAGCCCAAGCAGTATTTATTTTGAAAAGGCACTTTTGTAATATTTGTTTAAAAGTATCCGCAAATTCCGCCACAAATTCTCCCACCTTCGACAGTAATTGAGGTGAACTTTTCATTTTCAAGAGGGGCACTTTATTCATTTGTGTGTAGGGTACCGTTCCCCTTCCCTCCCCGTTCCTACACTTATGCATTGAGCATCACGACATGGACATGAAATTTATTAAAACAAATATTCAATAACTGCCTGAAGAACAATTATTGACTAAGCTAGACTTTCTTTTAGTTGTATAGGCCTAAATTCTTTTCCCACATATTTTTTTACCGTTTTGCCACTTTTCTTTATTTCGCTTAAATGATATTTTATTGCATATCAAACATGCTTCTCCATCGTAATATGTGATATAAACTTTTTCTCGCGCTGGTGACTTGTTGTCCCTCGAAGAAGATTATAAGTGCGAATATCTGAAAACTAACACTCGCCAGCGTAATCTGGCCTGAGCTGTGCGTTACTTTGTACGCCCGTGGCAAGTCAGACGGACGAAGTTGTCAAGGTAAACGATTAGCTCCGAAAATCATTTAATTTTATCCCTTTTGGTCGTATATAAGGAGATAAAAATGTATTTAGTAACTTAACTATATAATTATCATCAAATTGGTAGCTTGTCAGTTATATTTTTAATGCTTTTAACATCATAATTTATAAAAGTGTTGGTCGTATGATAGGTCCAAATGAAAATCCCAATGGAAGTTTGTGTTGAAATGTCTCACTCAGTATTGCAAGTAGTGTGTAGCTTGTAGGGCATACTGGGTGAGATGTTTATCTCACTTAGTAGTTGTATAGTGAGATAACATCTCCCTCTGTATGCCCTACATGTTACGCTCTACATGCAATACAGAGTGAGACTCCGTCCTGTCTGTTTTACACTGTCTATTTACGTCACCTGTTACACATCTACCTACTGTGGTATAGCGGTTATCATACCTGTCTACAGACCAAGAGGCCCCGGGTTCAATCCTGGGGTGGAAAGACACGCCAGTGACCACAACTGGTTATCAAAGGCCGTGGACATTGACTTGGTTGTCGATGTTATGTCTGTCCGTACGTCGTACCTGTGTTCTCGTTCGGGTCGTATTAAGCGTTTCGTGATAGCATTTGTACTATCATAACCGAATACGCAGGCGACGACCCTGTCATTGTAATTGTAAGTTCAACTCTCTCTCTCTATAATTACTGTACTTACGGCACATTAAAATATATGATTAACTTCTCCTGTTATTTCCGTTAATCTTGTTAGTAATTAAAACATGCTGGTAATCATAAAATGAATAAAAATGGGTAAAAATGTAAGTCAATATTGTTCACTCCTTTCAGTTCAACCATACGTTCTTGGAACCTTTTTTTATTTTATTTTTACAGGGTGCACAACACCGATACGCGTACTAATAAATACAACGCCAGCGAATTGGACAGACGCGTTTAACAATTACGCTACATGGCATGGCTGATGTTTGATAGAATTTGAAATAATTCGATACATTCACTTCGGTGCGCACGATTTCGAGAAGGTAACAACTGAGGTAAAAGAAAGTTTCTTCCTTTTACGGCTTTTAGTACATATTTATTTAATGTATTTTTATGTGCCCAAGCTTTTAAAATTAAGAGTTACATATTAGAAGCTTTTTTAGTTATGTAGCCTAACTTTTTCAGGTTAGAATAAATGAGGTAAAAAGTATACAATTCTTGGAAAATGTTCGCAAAACAGGAGTGCGTCGCAAATATTCTGCGACGCGACTATGATTAGTCAATGTAGCGGTTTCCACCGTTATATGCATACGATGATGTCTGACCCAGTATTCGCAGTCATGTAATGGCTATAGCGTATACTACGGTCAGATGTTCATCTGACTAGTAGTTGTAGGCCCTAGTCTGCTAGTGTGCACGTTAAAATGTTGTTTTTATGAACGGAACATTGTATGTTTGTTGGGCTTCACATTCCCTCATCATTTACGAAACATTAAAATATTTGTCCACATTTGAAACACAAAGATAAGACGGAAATTGGCAAAAATCGTTCAAATTTTAAAACGTTGATGTTCAGTGCGGAGAGCCTAATAGTATGAAATTGTGCCGTTGATCTCATTGCACAAAATGTGAAAATAATATCGAGAACTTCCGGCAGAAAATCCCTTGTTATCTGTGAATGAAACAACTTGTTTTGTATATCGAAAAAATTGTGTGAATGGAGAGGGTACAGTTTATACGAAATTTTGTTTGGTATGAAATTTCCTAACCAAATTACGCTACCATTTAAATCTCAGTAAAGTGTTTGTTTGTGTATGTTGGCCCCTATATACTGTTGATTATTGTGTAAAATTGTATTTTTAATAGGCTTGACCTCATACGATAGTAAATTGTGCAGACGCTCAGGATTCCCCGGAATTTGATTGGTCCATTATGGTCACGTGAATTTCGGCCAGGTGACATTATTTAAATGAGATGTCCGGAAATTAACAATTCCAATATGAAAAGGTCAATACGGACAGGTAAGAAACCGGAAAACAAGAGAAATTAAAAGAATACAATTAACTTTGCATTCGTATTTCAAAAATTGTATTATGCGTGTTGATTAGCCAACACTAAACATGCTATGTTCACAAAGACTGGTTTACTCAGAACTTCATGCACTTTTGAATAGATTATTAGATTATGTTAGAAGTCCATTTACATTTACATCACGTGTAAAACATGTTTTTTTTTTTATTATCTAAATGGACTGCGGAAAGAAAGCATATCTTGTCACCTTGAACCAGAATGCTCTATTTATAGGCAGATCGATGTTAACAGTTCCAAGAATTATGATTGTGTATCCTTATGATTGTGTATCGTCTTCGCGTTGGAAGACGTCAATTTGACAAGTTGGTGCACAAATCTTTTCTAATTGGAACAGTCACTTGTGACGTAACTGAATTAAAATCGTTATATTATCCAAGATCTCTTTTCATTTATTTTGATCAGGTGGGTACTTAGTGACTTTCAAAATGTTGTTGCTGTTATTTCTAAAGTGACGATGATAATGCTGACATAACGATGATGCTGCTATTCTGACGATGAGGCTATCGTGATGTTGATTATGATTATGATTATTTGCCCGGCCCGGGGTCATAGGGGGCCCGGGTCGTAGGAGGCCCGTAAAACTTAAGATTTTTTTTTTTTTTAACCATGCATCAACTTCATATATGTATCTTAAATTATATTCCTTTAAAGGATTAGTTCAGTGGTCAAGCATGTCCATCTTATGTGAAGAGGAATTCAAACGAAATGAAATGGTTAAGAAAGCATTACAAAATCTTATTCCGTTAAGGAGATATTCAAGTTTAAAGTTCGGTTTCATTTCTGTAGAAACGACTGAAATCAAACTACTTGTGTGATGTCACAGCCTCAGATTCCTCAAAATCTGTCTGTGTTTTAAAGAACTTTAATTCACTTTTTTTACTATTTAAATTATTTTTTCTAAAAATTTTCTTCAGGTGGTGTATTATAAATACCCTTCCTAGATTCAGTTTTACAACTTTTTTGACATATGCCATAATTTTTAATCCACAAAATCGCAGGACAAAATATGATAGAATACATAAAGACTTTGAGGAATCTGAGGCTATGACATCACAAGTAGTCTGATTTCAGTCGTTTAAAGAAATACAGAAATTCATATAAGATAGACATGCTTGATCACAAATTGTTTTATTTTCCATTAAATGTTGCTGCTAATCGAAAAATTTCCTGCATTTTGCTGCGAAATGTTGTCAAATTTTGCCAAAATATCCTCAGTTGTTACCAAATTTCCATTTAATTGACCAACTTTAGTTAAGAAAGTTCCATTAAATGTTGCTGCTAATCGAAAAATTTACATTTTGCTGCGAAATGTTGTCTCCCATCCAGTTGGAAGAAAACAAACAAGCGATGATTAATTCTTTTCGATATAATTTCCTATGATAGGCCTATTAAAAAATTTGGTGAAATTTCCTTAGTTTCGCAGAATTTTCTTTAAATTTATCTTCAATTTTCTGGAAATCTTGCAAAATACCTGCAAAATAATTTTTTCTTCAGTTTTACCAATTCTATGTTTAAAATTTCCCAGTTTGACCGCCCATCCGAGAAGAAAGGATACAACCGAGGTTAAACCCTCTCTGGTATCAATATCCCCCCCAAAAAATCCTTTATTTTTCCAAAATTTTCTTCCTTTTTGGCAATTTTCCTTTATTTTTGCACAATTTCCTTTTAATTTTCATAAACTTTCCTTCATTTTCTGGAAATTCATGTCAAATTTCAGAAATTTTTCTTCCGTTTTCAGGAAATCTTGCCAAATTCTACAAACAAATTTACACTGTTCTTTCTTCAGTTTTATAAATTCTTCATTTATTATGTCCCAAATGGGGTGAAATCCTCTCAGCATCTTAGGGAGGTTTATTTTTTTCGTCGTCGGGAAATCTTATATTTTACAGCCCTGGTCTAATAAATACGCCTGGTTGTATTACCTCAAGATGTGTAAAAATGAGAACTCTGACTTATCATAGGGGCCCGTGTGTCCAAGATGCCCACGGGCCCGCCTTGGTTCTCTGCGGCACTGACTGATGATGATGAGGATTATAGTCTTGATTAAGATCATGCTGCTGATGATGATAGTGATGATTTTAATGATAATGGTGATACTGATGATGAGATTGATGTTGATAGTGATGATGCTCATCATGGTAAATGGTGATAATGATTATTATCATGGTGATGGTGATAGTGATGATAATCAATATCTTCGTCATTATGATGATGTTAAAGGCCAGATATCGTGTTAAGATGGATAACGTGGAGATCAGAAATACAACACACTCCAACGTTTCTCATTTGTCGGAATGTTTACACAATCATCAAACAGGCACCGTCAAGCCAATAGTTACCACCACGGAAGTGAGAGTATGATCAGATTTTTTCGTAAAGCTCAAGCAATTTTCCTGAGACGAGATTATATCTTTAATGATCATGCCGTGATGATAATGGTATTGTGGTGATGGTGATGATGTTGATTATGATGATAATCATGATGATGTCACTCGGAAAATACTGCTGATGATAATGATTGAATTTTCATATCAGGCTGCTTTAATTACTCCCTACCCCCTCACAATAAAAACCGGAAACAATCTGAGAGATTCTCATTGTTTCAAAGGAAGTTCAAACAGTCAACCTTTAACTGATATGACAGACCAAAAATCAAACTCGACTTTTATGTCTTAATACGGATAGATAATTTTGATAAATTCCATGCACCCGTAACGACGTAACGCCCACATGATCGTCGCCATACATAATTTTCATCGATTAGTGAGTCTGCAATTTAAAAATAGCTATAGCGATCCAATGGTATGCTAAGAGAGAATAAATCATTCACAAAAAGGTATTATATGAATATACAGGTCGTGAATTTGTAGAATGATACTTTACAGTTAAACCTCTCTTTGAAGTAGTTAGTTTAAAACTTCAAGCGGATAGCATTGACCTAGGACATATTTTAGAGCTGCACGAGAGGCTTATACTGTGTGCAGGTTAGTACTATTAAGACTATTTCTGTTCACGTTATATTCATATTCTATTTTAGTTCAATGCCGAAAAATTCAATTATTACTTTTTGTAAATTTATTTTTCATCTAGCTTTGCGTTATTCCCTTTCAAACCCGTCCAATTTACAACCAAAAGTTCTGGTGAATTTATGTCATAAAAATGGCAACAATTATTCTATTCAAAATTTTCAACCTTTTTAACCTTTTCATTTTATCGTAAAATTTGAGAGCGTAATCAAATGAAAATAGTTACCTTATCAACTGTGGTAATTTGTTTTGAGGAAAGTTTGGGGATAAGTTCATTTATTGTATTCAAAAGACCACATGAAGTTCGAAGTTTAGACACATTAAAATTGTTAGGCTTATGTTAAAATGGAAACTCTATTTAGCAAGAGTTAGTTGAAAAGTTTAAATAATTTACCTCTCTATATATCCTTAGAAATTTGGGAAAATAAGTGAATGCATTTAAAACAGTATTTGGGCTTACATGAATTGTCATATCTTGATCAGTTGATAAGGTTAGATTCAAATAAACACGTTTCTGATAATTGCTGCGACTTACGGAAGACGCATCTTTGAAGACGCACAGAACAGATCTTTCGGCCCTTTGACACTTTTTTCTCTACAGGAGAGTGTAAGCTTAGCGTTGAGTTGAATATGGGTTGAACATTACCTGTAGTCTAAAGGGCCAATCCGGACCTCTGCCAAATTTGGTGGTCTTCGTGGAATGTGGTGAAATGTTTT
This sequence comes from Chiridota heheva, assembly GCA_020152595.1. NCBI lineage: Eukaryota > Metazoa > Echinodermata > Holothuroidea > Apodida > Chiridotidae > Chiridota > Chiridota heheva. The sequence continues at coordinate 23,363 of JAIGNY010003103.1, forward strand.
GAGATACTTTTTTTTCCATAGATCAGTTCTTGGTGTCTTCGAAAAATTGGAAGTAATTCGCGTTGATCATATCTGAACAGTGTTTGCTTTAATCGAACCTTATCAAGATGTGACAATTAATGGATACTGTTTTAAATGCATGCAATTATTTCTCCCAAACTTCGAAGCATATATAGAGAGATGAATTATGCAAACTCTTCAACTAACTATTCGCTAAATAGAGTTTTCAATTGTAACAAGCTCTCAACTTATTTTATTTTATGAAATGGAGCCTTAAAATAGTTTTCGGAAGCAAGAAGTAATCTTCGAATGCATTAGTAATGTTACTTCGTGAAGTTGGCACTCAACATTCGATCTTGTGTGCAACTCATCAATTGCCTATCCCCTTTCCATCTTCAGTATAACAGTATGTTGCTGTATATCGTGTAACCTGAATAACAATTAACGAACGATCGTATTCTTAATAAGTTGTAGCAATTTTATCGTATGTGGCTTAACATACGTAATCTATTCGTGGGAATTTCATTCGTCGCTTAGTAATAGTTCTGCAGAATTAATTAATCGTATAGGCGCATTGAAGCTATATGGAATATAAGTGTGAAAGGTCTTAAAATGTGTTAAATACTTTGAAGGTTTCCAATAAACGGACCGTTTTAGCTAAGCACATTTCGTTTCCTCTCAACCTCAACATGTGCATGTTACCTTGTTTTGGTCAGGCTCGGGAAGCTTGTCACAGGTAAATTCTCGCCAAAAAAATTGTCAAAGATTATTATGGGATTATCATGGGGTTTTGAATAATAAAATATAATATCAAGTTCAAAGTGAAAGCTGATTAAAGTTCTAACATGTGTGTAATGTTTGAATAGTTTGTAGTGTGTCATTAGGAACAGCTCAAAGTTTTATCAAATTCTTCATCTTTCATGTCTTATCCGCTTGAAGGGTTTTTCTTTGTTTAAAAGAGTTTTGATTCACAACTAATGTTGTTTTTACACGTCCATTAACCTTTCGTGGCGTAGCGAATAGATTTCACCCAAAACGCCCGGAATACCGACAAGTTCAGCACCCGTTATTCTGCAGGTAGTGTTACCCCGTTGTTGTATTGTATAATTAGGGATATTAGTCTGAACCATAATTACTCCACATATCATGGAAATGAACTGATTTTGGGAATAATTGGGATGGGTTTCATATAAGAAACACGTAGGGGAGGAGGGGTGGAAGAAGGCGGGGAGGGGCTGTGGAAGGGGGGGTTGGAAGGGGGAGGGGGCTGGGTAAGCTTGTCACTGGTAAATTCTCGCCAAAAAACTGTTGTCAAAGATTATTATGGGCTTGCCTCATTGCATCAAATGATATAAATGTCAAGTTGACATAGAATAATTCTGGATCAAACATTTGACTCAATTTTTAACTGAATTTATTTTAAATTGAAGGGATAATGATTATAAAACTTTGTTTCAAAATTTATGATTTTCAATTTTCCCTCTCTTTTGCCTACACTAAAGGTACTCCATGCTGACGTCAGAGTTTCGTGTCGTTTATATTTGCAGATATTCATCCAAAATGGAGAGAAGAGAAATAGCAGAGATAGTCTTTGGAACAGTGTTGGTGTCTATATTTGCTTTCAGTTGCTCGTCCGCACATCCTGTACAGAAAGATAACAACACATTATCAGATTTAGGTACGACAACTTTTATATCTTTACAACAAATTATGAACACAGTATTTTTTAACCATTTAATATTTAATTTAAAAAACCTGTTATATTCCTTCGTTGCTCATTTCATGAACAAATATAGGTCCTTGCACTATGTGTGATATAAGTATTTGACATTATTGTTATAATTCTCTCATTGTTATATACTTTATTAACAATCATTTTGGTGCTCAGACTTGTCAATCTGTTTGTTTTTCGTCTTTATCACTGTACAAGATTGACATTTCTGAGCACCGAAATAATCCTTGAATCATGGAGGCACACGTTTCCCGACCGTCCGTTTGCCGCGGGATAATGTAGGCTATTGTTTAGTTTCTTTAGCGGACGATGCAATAAGCGAAATTTCGTCATAAAGATTACTCAGTACAAATGTTTCCTTACATAATTTAAAGCTTTATTTGGCATAAGATATCACGAACTAGTTTTCACGTGACTAATTAAGGAGCAAAATTGTGAACAATTTACCATGCGTCTGTTTTTACATACACATATCACGGCACGGTACACAACAAACAGTTCGGTCGACGCTCCAGATCGGAAGATCTCCCAATGGGAAGATTTCTTGTCATTATAACCCACAATGCATCTTTCCAAGTTCAAAACTCTGTAAAGAAGTACATAACGGTAAAAAAGGGTTGAGGCCAAAGATAGGGAAAATGCGTACAAAATATTCTAATTTGATTTATGCAACAGAACGATAAAATGATTTTCCCCATTATGACCAGCGCAAATTTATTTTCATCAGGAAATTTTAAAGTAATCTTTAAAATCCATTGAAACAATTTCTGAAGAGCAGATTTTACAATTTTAGTCACCAGCAAAAGCTCGAAGTATACAAAGAAAGTTCCAGAAATATAAATTTCAATATCGTTTTTAAAATATACAACTTTAGAATAACAGAATTTAAAAAGCAATATAAATATTAATGGCTGAAATTTTGAACAGTTGAAATTATGGTCACTGCGCATGGCTCAATCTCCCAATCAGGAGATCTCCCGATCGAGAGCGTGGACCGGACTGACAAGCGTGCGTATTTGAATGATAATTATAATAGAATTATAATTTTACCGTGCCCATGTTTTTACTCGCTTCCTAGGCAAGTTACCATTTTATTGATATTCAGTGCTCTGCCTGCAACGAACCAAGCTGGTTTGTTTGGTGAAGGCTAATAGATATATAATTTTCATTGCAACCTCATAAAATGTTTATGCATTCCATGTGTAAAATGCAAACTAGGGATGTGTACCTCAGTCACTTTGCAGGAAACAAATTTGGATTTACATGAACGTAGTTTAACAACAAAATACTGACAACAGAAGTACATGCTAAATACTTATATCGCACTTAGTGCAAAAACCGTTCTTTGTCCACAGGGCCAATGATGATTTCCCCTTACTGGCCCAAACAATCTTAGTTGCGTCACTTGCGTGACCTTCCAGTGTTTCGCCAATTGCACCTTCTATACATTTTCCTGATAGCCACCAGACATGCATATCATTGACATGGGTGAACTGGTCAAATAATTTCTTTCCTTCTTAAAAGAAAATACAGTTATGATTATAACGACAATTAATGTTTTAATTTTAACTTTTTCTTTTGAAATCTTTTTTTTTTTAATCTAATGTTAAAATTTTCTCTCATTAAATATGCGCAGCACGTCATGCTGATGTAATTAGAAACCCATGGGGCATGTTATGCGTCTTATGGTACAAATTAATACGTAATACCATATATAATTCACATTAACCTTTTTTCTTTGTTATCTTATTATTCAGTAATTAAGAGTCTTGTTGTGTAGTTTGTCCCTCGGTGACGTTGCTAACTTGTAGAGATAAGTTACTATCGGTACTTTGTGTTTTCATTCTTTATTGTGGCAATATTCGCTTATTTCTGCACTGTATTCATTAACAAAATAACACCCACAAAACATTTTAAATTTGACTAGTAAAGATGATGAAACAATGTATTTGTTGTTATTTTAATATTACGACGCAAACGTGTGTAATTATGTCAAAACCTTAAGCAAATAATATTATTCCAATATTGTGTGTTTGTTTTCCCTAAAAAGTGTCTTAATTCAGAACAAGTGACATTCTTATAGTAACCATTACATGGATTAAATTGATGTCGTTATTGCAATTAATTGATTGTTAATTGAATTTTAAAGTAAGAATTAACACAGCAAATCAGAGTTGTATGGTATTCGGACTAATCCAGAAATTCCTCAATTAAAGTATAATTGAGTGTGGGAGTTGTAATATCGTCTATGTTATTTAGGAAGTTCTACATCATGTGTTTTTGGCAAGTTGTGAAATTTTAAATTCATTTTTTACACCAACCAAATCACCAAATATCCAGATAATACAAGATAATATATTATCCATCGGTAAAAAGTATACTACACGTTAATATCATTACGATCTGTTTAAACTGTAATTGAATTTGTTAAAGCATGAATAAATTGATATATTCAATTTTATTCCCCTCACGATAACAAAAATACACAAACAAGCAGATACATGATGTTTCAATCTTACCTATTCTTCCTACATCTACATTTCTCATTATTATCATATACTCAATCTCTCATTATCTTTTTAGATTAGATATAGATAAGCTGGCACCCCTTTATTCTTGTTTCCCTATATACTTTTTTTTTGCTTCCGTTTTCAGTCTTGTTAATTCCAAACGACCACAGGAAAAGATAAAGCAGATTTATCTCGGTACATTTTATCCACAAGCGATTAAAGGCCATTTGGCGTCTGAGATAAATACAATTCAATTCCTGTGTTTTAATTGGTCGAAACACAACGGTACAGTGTGCACTTACATCGATAGACCAATCAGTATTGTTTTGGAATAAATTGTACGCCGCCACATTTTATTCACGTTATATGGCCTTTAAAAACGAAAGATCTTGAAAGTTCTGAAGTGCAGACCGCATTTTCCAAACCAAAGATGTCATTTATAACCTATTAGTTCGTAAATTTAATGTTCTCATTTAATGATTCATACAACGTAATGCGTGTCTCTTGTCTTCTGAAGATCATTAATAACCAAAAGACAATTGCACAGGTGATTTCAGTAATTGAGAACAAGAATTTGTAACAGAAAATTCTTGGTTGAGAGTAAATATCGGAAATTAAAACTCCCACGTCAATCTGCTTCTTAAGTAGTTGTATCCTCTGTAAATCGCACAGCAACCGTTCTTTGTTAAAGGATTTATAAACATGAGTTTGTAAATTTTGAAAATGCTTGAGGGTTTATTAACAGTTTATGTTCATGTTCACGTTCTTTATAAATCACCACTTTTGTTTATGTTTACGTGCATGATGCGTTCACTGTTTTGAAATGACGTCATCAAGATAAAAGAAAAGAAAATCGAACAATGAGTTTTAGAAATTAGTAAATGACAGAGCTGAATTGTCTAAATATACAGTATATTTAGTATGGTTATTATCAGTTGATAAAATGTATGATTGGAATATGAACGCTAATCACAAAGGGAAAGTACGTCACGAAGATTTCACTGCAGAAAGCTAATTTTTTGGAGTGTTTGGAGTTCAATGATACAATCAACATTTTTCAGTTTTCGAGAGAGTTTTGGTTATAATATTAATAACTTTTCACCATTAATGATATTGTTGTATGAAGTATTTTGAAAATGTTGCGAGTGATAAAGTATAATCAATCGCAAAGATAGTGTGTATAAAGGTAAATAAATTTAGTCAATAATCTGGGAATCACTTGATTTTAAGAATTAGATTAATTAAATGATTTTACGTTATTTTTATGTAATAGAGATCGTCAATGATCAGATTTAACCATAACGCAGCATTAGTTCTATATATACTTAATGTGTAAACAAACTTGGTTGCAGACAATTTTTCTTACATTGGAAGTTAAGTATATATTAATGCCATGAAAAATGAAAAACAAGGCTTAAATACAGGTTTTCCATCTCGATGAGTAACAGACAATATAGATGAAATGGGTAGATTTGTAAAGTAAATTTTTACACTTATTTTATGACTTATCATAATACTTGTACCACTTTCATTGAATTCCAACCATATTTGTTTCTTTCTTTTGTGATTTTTAGATATATTTTCGCTCTACGACTTGAACAAAGACAACCACCTTTCACCAAGCGAAGTGCTTTTATTAACTCTACGTAGAGATCCAAACAGAGCAGTATTAATGGACAATCTAATAACACACGTTAAGAATGTATTCAGGGAATATGAAATAGATGGTAAGTGATTGTGAAAGATTGAGCCCCGATATTTGACAGACGTGGATACCGACACCGAAGACTCGAACTTAGGATCAGGGACATGGACACTCGACAGCAATACTACTACATGTCGTTATGTAATTTCATGTATCGGTCTTTTCCTATTATCCCAATTTCGTGACGCGTTAAATGTTTATTGGCTATATGCGGTGAAAGCTTGCCAATTTAGCCACATTTGAATTTATTAATGATTTTGTTACGATTTTGTTATGATTTTGGTCAACTCCTTTTTGGTACGATTTAAAGTCAACTCCTTTTTGGTACGATTTTGTGTCAACTCCTTTTTGTTACAATTTTGTTTTAACTCCTTTTTGGTACGATTTTGTGTCAACTTCTTTTCCTGCGACTGAAATAACCTTTACCTTTACCTGTTTATCTTCCATGAAAACAAAGGGAGTCACGACTATCAAAAGTAAAGACTGGGTGTTCTTAAGCACAACTAAGTGTAGGAAAATGTGTACAACAATACAAAGCAGCCTTTATTTTATTGTCAGGGATTATTTCCGGTATAAAGCAGCCCTTAAAATAATGATTACTGTTTTGGTGAAATTATCATTAATTTTAGGTAACTGCAACATCATATTAATATGAAAAGAAAACGGTTCGTAACATAACTATGACGATTTGATTGGATGTATTGTAGACGTATAAAGGCAAAATCAATTGAAGAAATTTGCTTTCAAATATATCATAAAGCTCAAACCTCGGATTGGTTCTTATTCAGCAAAATCGGTTTAAAATTGGCTATTTTACAGCTTTTTAATTTGTAGGCATCAGTATGTAATTGTTTATGTTTAATGACGATTTGTGTGTATTTTCCTAAGTAACTCATTTAATTTGTCTATCACAATTATAAACATAAGTCTTTCAGTCTCTACCATACCGCAATCATTTTCTGGCAGGAATATACTTGATGTAGGAAGGTTTGTGAGCTATTCGCTTAAAAATATATCACACATTTATCATGCAGTATATTAAATTTATCAAAACTTGGTCAGCAATAAAGCGGAAACTAAGGAGCTATATATAACTTGTATTCTTTCTAAACGTATTTTCAACTCTATACATCCACATACCTTTAGACACCTACTAAAAGGGCATAACATATGTAACAACATAAAACAAAAATGGAGCAAAGTTATTAAAAGAGATTAAACATCCTCCAAAACACCTCTGGTCTACATTTGGAACTACGTTACATTTATTAATCAATGAAGAATCTCTTGTCGATCTATAGATTTGAAATAACTGAGACAATTTAGTAGGTTTCTAAGACAATTTGTTAAAAAACTTAAGTTATTAAACTCTACACACGCACAGACCTTTAGATACCTACTAATAGGGCAGAACATATGTTACATCATATAACATAAATAGAAAAAAAGTTATTAAAGTGATTAAGGACCCTCTAAACAATATGTCTGGTCTAAAGATAAAAGTATGTAACATTTGATTTAGCTGTTTATTCGCTTGGCGATCTAATCATGTAAAATGACTGACATATAGATTAATTCATAGGTTTCTTAGAAATACAATGCCTCTTCGTCAATTCGAGGATATTCTTAAATGACTTTGGGGTATTCAAGTGATAATTAAGGAGCAGAAATTCACGAAAGATTAGTATTGTCTTCACTCTTACTGAAAGCAAACAACATTCATGAGAGGAAATGATTAAGTTTAAACAACCTACGCAGATCCATTCATGTTTGGCGTTTAAGAGAGTGATCTGCATAACGACAACATATGGTCATTTTAATAGTAAAAACCAGATTAAACTCATGAAGAAACACATGTAGTTCGTGAAGTGTTCTATTAACAGGGAAAACATTGAATGAGGAGAAAACTCACATACGTATGTACAATAAATAAGTTTGAGTAATAGTTATTTAGATAATTCATATAATACTACAAGTCTATTCTGAATGCGAAACAGAGTTCCTGTAAGGGAATTCGTACTGTGTTATTACCCTCAAGAGGAACATCTGTTATTTGCATGTTGTTGTAGGTGTGGGATGGGAATTCCTGCAAAATGATGAAGAAATTGTATCTCTTTTTATTCATTTTGTAATCTGTTCATTAGTATTCTTTTTATTGATTATTTAATGTATTTTAGCATGCGAGTCATTTTACAGTCGAGTTTTACTAGGTATTTCCGAATTGTTGAGACTGTTTGAAAACCCTAAGAATGCATTACACTAAAACATGGGACAGGATGATGAAAAATAATCGTCTTTAAGTGCATGGTTTCAGACGAATATCGTATTGTAATAATATTAAAAGAAATATGCAAGGTTACCATATGTAAGAAGAAATAGTGAAGAAACCAAATTTTCTTACTTAAGGGGACATTCTAGTTAAATGTTTTGTATCATTTATTTATAAACGCCTGACGTCATATTGAAATTGACAATCGCAAGTCTTTGTAAAATATGACTGGCACAATTGATATGGCAGGAAAGTTACACAACAAAGTAAAGTGATTTACTACATAATTTACTACAAGAATAAATTTAGGAAAACGGGTTTAATTAATTTGTAATGAAAGATATGTTAGTAGTGTTGAGATAGTCAGGTATAACGTCACTCCTCAGTAGACTTTCTACACCAGCCATTCTCATACAGTAGTAACAAATGTAACAACATACCAATTCGGTATCTCACGAACGAACAAAGTATTGTAGTTCTTCACAGTTTTGCCTTTTTCACTTATCTATCATGAGATGATCAAGTTAAACCATTAAAGTAATCCTTTAAAGTTACGTTTAAAACTTATCTCCGCTTCTCTCTTTCTTTTTTCGTAGGAGACGGAAAGCTGACATTTAATGAGTATTCCCACGCAATAGCACAACCTTCGGTGTTTGTCACAAATTCTGAAGTGATGGCACTGTTTGAAACATTTGATTTGAATGCAGATGGAACGATAAGGTAACGGAACCTGTTCAATGTAATGCATCTAATTTTGTTGCTGACATGCTTTATCTCAAATTTAGCGCTTACACAGTTCGCTAGTGGAGGGAACTTTTCATACGTGGTAGACGCAGTGCTCATTGCTTCCACAGTCCACACCAAACACAAATTTCCGCAATATTTTCGCAACAAAATAATCGCAACATTTTCAGAAATTTGGGGACAAATGCAAAGTAGAATTTAATACAGAACCAAAAACAGCAAATAAAATGAATAATATTTTCAAGCAAAAAAACAAGACAATTAATTACAACAGAGACTATTGGAGGTATAAAAAACATCAGTATCATAAAAAAACGGACAAAAAACGATTATCATCCAAACCTCCACAAGAAGGATTTCGAAGCCCTTAGTTAACGTTGTACGTAATAGTGTTTTCTAATAGTGTTGTAATAGTGTTTGTGTAATTTATTATTGAAATGCTTGATGTCGTCGTCATAAAACAGTCCGGAAGAAACCTTTATTTTGAGGATTATCAAGAGCTTCTACCAGTTTATTTTCTCCAATTGAGAGCCAAAGATGTCGTCCTATAAATAAATTCAGAAATGAACGCCGCCGTGCCGGTAACTTTACTTCCGGTTGTCAATTTTTCTTATTGATTTCCTTATTGATCGCGAGGAATATGCGATGTTATCGATCACACATTCACCGGACCGAACATAGGAGCCTACATGTCTGCATGGGTAATCGATAACATCCCGGATTTCTCACAATCAAGAAGGAAAATTGAAAACCGGAAGTGGCGTTCATTTCTAAATTCATTTGTGGGACGAAACCTTTCCTTTAACTGATTATTTTTGATCATCCAATTACAATAACAGGATAACACAAATTTGAGATTTACTAATAAAATGGTAGGGTTTCTGAAAGTTGTAGTGTAGAAATCTTGTGACGTTAAGAAAGTTTTCACTTGGTGAATCTAGCCATTCAATTTCAATTTCTATTTCCAATTCGTGAAAATTTAATCTAAACAGTATATGGGACACTTGATGCGTTATGGGTACATGGCGGTTTCCATTGCATTTAAAATCTTTAATTTTTAGGATCTGATGGATACTTAATATTAAGGTTTCGCCTGGACTGTAAAATAGTAAAAACCATTTTGTATTTGCTTTTTCACACGACCTATGTTCGTACAAAGAAGAAGTATTTCTCGATCCAAATTTCAAAATTCTGTTATCGAGAACATGTATAATACATTCTTTAATTTGTTTCTAATATCATTCAATTCATTAAGATATTTCATTTGTATCTTTCAGTTTTGATGAAATTGCAGTGGTATTCCAATCCAGTCTTACCCCTGAAATACAACGAGACGTTGAAGCAGCCGATCAAAATGGAGATACACGCATTAGTTATGAAGGTGTGTATCAAATGATATATTTCACAAGCGAATACTGATTTGGATTCTTGTTAACGTTTTTGTAGCTAATCTTTTAAAGAGCTTAGAGTGATGCATCTACGCCCAATCATCCTCCTTACTGAGTTGGGCTTGGCACCGTTCATGGCGGAGTTAACGAGTGTGTTTAATCACGGAAATATAAATTCATGGCATGGACAAACTTATGTTCGCTTACCTTTCATTTATCAAATTATTTTTGATAAATTTCCGTTTCCTATATCTGCTGTGTTTTAAATCTCTTTCCGATTGTATGACTGTCAGTGTGTCGTCCATTTGCTTGCCCCTTTTCTCCTCTTTCTGATTCCTAGCTTTCACTTACATTACATAGCATAATGCCACTAGTTGATACTTTCTGCAAATGCGTTAAATAATGTTTATGCTCACTAAGATCCGCTTAAATGGTATCATTTGTCGCATCTAGTATAGAACAATCACATACAGAAACTAATCCAAGTGGAAATTTGATTCATTTCACGCTTCAAAATATCAGCATCTAGAAACATTTACAAATGATCGGTTGGAAAAAGTACGTTATGTACTTGTGTGTCAAATAATTTAGTCATATAAGAAATGCTGCTACATTAAAAAAACTGAAGCCTTTTGTTCTTCTTGTTATCATTTACAGAATTCGCAATATATCTCAGAGAACGCCCACCCACCTCGTCGACGTAGAGACACTAATTCACATTGTTTTCTTCAATCTCACCTTGCACCACCATTCCTATTTTGTTAACCGAGCAGGTGTGGAGCTCCAGAACTGCAATACAAATGAAACATAACAAATTCGAAGTTCGAAATGGTTTATATTGTATCCGATTGGTCGGAAAGAAATCGAAGTTGAAAGAAATTTCAACCATATATCAATCTCTTCATTTCCCCTAATTCTATACTCCGTATGGCAGATACCTCTTTATTCCAGGGCAGATCTTCTTTCTGTACCTTTTTCCAGGTAGCCAGAACAATTTTCCCTTCAAAACCTTCCTGGGTTCGAGTTTAAAGACTTTCTTGAATGGCAACTATCTTACAAGTGCTTAGTTTCCTATGCTTTTCGGAAAATGACAGATTTATTACTGCTACAATTTAGTTAATTAAGAAAATGTGCACAAATTTTGTTAAATATTCCTGAAAATTACATCCCTTGACACCACATTTGCTAAAGAAATTCTGAAAAGCACTCCCGCTTTATTCTGTCGTCTTCTGTTAAATCATATATTCCCTGGAGCCATTTTCTGTAAATATGCATGTAAGAATTATCCTCCATATTTCATTATGCTATTTTGAAAGCAACAATGACTGTCTTACTCAGAAACTGCATAGGTAATCTACTTGATATGTTGATCCTATTTGCAATGCAATGTTTGAGAAAAGCATATCACATCCATTTTTAATTAAACAAATTTACAGTAGAGTAACATTTAGATTTACAGATTGCTTAAGGGGTGATGTTAGGAATTATAAACAATTAATGCTGAAGCTTAGTAAATATGGATTTTTGGATAAATCTACTTAGAAAATAAGCTATGTAGTTTACATCGCCAGAAAGAGTTACATCATTATTAAGAGTTAAGTTTGCCTTTTCCTATGACTGTTTCTATGATGAGAAACGTATGTTTAACAATTTACGCATTCCAAACTGTATATACATGCATGTTTGAAAATATAATGATGTAATCTATAATTATATATAGAATACAGTTATGATTTTTACCACCAAACTGTACCATTTTTTCATGTGCTATTTTGTCTTAAAGAACTTTGCCTTCATCTGTCATCTGTATTTGAAAGATAATTGAAGTGTTTGTTTATGTCCGTCTTGTACGATACACAACAGAAAGAGCAAAACTGCTTAAGATAGTTTCCAAATACCATCTTCGGTAGAAGATCAAATCAATTCTTCAATTGTGTTGGATTTATTTAGAAATAAGTGACACCCACAACTGAAGAGGTTGAGTTAGAACTGACATTACCGTCTTAAATTCCTCAAATGTTTCTACTAAGTTAATTTCATTAAAATATTGTGATTTCGACCACTTGGTATGTAGCTGATTAGTAAAGTAAAGTAAAGCAAAAAACATCCCGAGAAATTCTAAAACTAAAAAATGAAGCTGCATTCCATGAGATGTCTTAACAAATAAAACGATAGTTAATACGAGACGGTATTCTTTTACTTTAGATATTTGAAATCATTTCTTTTTAAAGATGGACACAAATAAATCCTGAACAAAAGAAGATTGTGAAGAAGACCTTTGACGGGGCTGTTAATGACCAGATCTATCTTACTCGTATCACAAACTGACAGTTGGCTTTTTCATGAAGCAGTATCCCACAAGAAGGTTACTAACTCTTGACAAATGATGCTTGTTTTTTTCGAAAATTAAAAACAACCGTGATATAATCGCAGCCTTTTTCTGAAGAATTTGCGTTCTAATAGACATGAAATAAAATATTCACTGATATTTTATTATAACTTTTGTTCGAAGTTTACTCTCCCACTGATATCATTAAGAATCGGTCTGTTTTCAAATTAGAAAGTCAATTTGTACAATTTTGAAGGAATATGCGGTGAAGAACTTCTTTCTTTATCACATTTTTTGCATAAAATAGGTATAAAAACACTACTCATCATGAATATTTATGTGTGTGGTGTGTATAATAAGACAGTGATTGACAAGTGCGATATGGCAAAAAGAAAACATCTCATTTGAAGAAAGCACCCCTTGAAACAGAGACGGGATAAAACTGCCACTGTCATTTTCATCCTGTTTCAAGGACATTCTCTTAACAAGTTGACCATTTATTACGCAATTATTTGACCACAAATTTAGTAATAATACGAAGTGGAATAATGTGGAAATGAAATAAAAAACACGAAACATTTTGGTGACCGCATATCAATGTCACGTAATTGTTCATGCGGTTACTAGGATGCCACAGGCAAATAAAACCAGGATGAAGTAGTGTTCAAGGGACAGATTATGTAATGTTAGCAAAGCATAATCTTAGATAAAACGATTTCAAGTGCTAGTTTTTGAGCATCTTAAGTTTTACTTAATTTCATCATTAATCTTAACTTTTGCAAATAACGTTTTGTTTCTTCAAAACATGATGGGTTCCCACGCACTTGTCAGCACTTGAATAGGATACATTTCAAGCCATTACCTTGTGAATATTTATAACATCTTAAGTGAAAGAAACACAACTGATAATACGCACAGTCCAAATATACATTATAAAAAAAATCATTGGTAGAAACTTTAAAGTATTTAATATCAACATTTTGAAATACAAAATCTCCTGTTTTTAATATATTAATATATACAGAGGCTAGTATCTAAGATATCATCTAGCAGATTAGACGCTACGGCAAGATAAGAAGATGCTCTGATATTTAACTGTTTTGTTAGTTCTTCACAAACCGCTTTCTTTACGTAAGAAATATTTCAAAACCAAAACCCAATAATTATGTTGTTAAATGTATTGAAATCCCGCGCATGCATATCATCGTTAACGAATGGTAAAGGATATATCATAATTAATCATCATTTAGATAATGCATTAAACCGCAAGCTTTCATTCAGAAGAAATATCCAGGTATTGATCCTCTAAATATGCATGAATCTTATTTTGGAAGATAACTATGTACTCATTACTTTGAGGAATTCTAGAACAAAACATCATCTAACAGATTACACCATTTTTGTTCTCCTCCATATGACAGCAATTAATAAGTTAACTTTGTGCAACGATGCTACTCGTTACACGCTAAAAACGCTTTAAGTACTTAATATAACAACTCCGTCGGTGTTAGAGAAAGATTACTTTCTGTAACTCTCCAAGTTTTGGATGACTGAAATGTAACACCTTAACTTGTAAGTGGCAGAATATTAACACTTGAATAAGTGTTAACCTACGCCTTACTGTTTGTAACACTTTTAAGTGTTGGATAGCTACCAAAAATAATCAGGTGATGGCGGAGCCACAATAACCAACACTAATTAACTGATTAATAGTTATGGAGAAATAGAGAATGATAACTGAATGATTATTTTTATTTTGCAAGTTCACTTTATCAGTCGGGTGTGTATTTACTTAATCTTGTGTTTTGCTTACATAAATATTTTGTTTTACACATTTATACTGAATATTAGGACAAATTATAATCTCCTAATGGAAATCAAAAACCTAATAAAGAAAGCTCATCTTTACAAATACATAAAGTCTCATTCAGTTTGTGCAAGAACCGTTATACATTAATGGTGGTTCTGCAATGTCACATATTGAATGTCTTGCATTCATTATAAATATCTTGATGGCATACTGATAGTTTTTGACCAAACCAAGTTAAACGATTGTTTATATCATTGTGTTGTATTGTTTATAGAACAACACTTTCAAGTGTTAAATACAACACTTTTTAGCGTTTTTTACCTACGCTTGACAAGAATTTCATATAACACTTTCAATTGTTTAGAAATAATTCTTTACAGGTGCTAGATTTTTAAAAGAAAGCTGAGTGTAAATTTGACACTTTAAGCGCTGTCCCTCCTGACACCCTTGGAAATTGTTAAATTAAACTTTTAAAGGCTTTTATGTAACACTTGAGTTTTTAGAGTGTACCCATACATTACATGGTTAGACCTTTTGTATAAAACGGTAGTGGAAAACTACTCAGACCACAAGAGAGATTTCGCCTAACTTATCTAGCCATTTAATCATTGTTTTCTCGAAATCAAGATAAAAAAACTCAGACGTACTGCCTTTAAGTTGAATTGTTTTCATACTTAAAAATGTTCACATCTTTTAAATTCTAATGTGTGAAATATTTCATTTGACCATTTGAAGTTCATACATTCAATAATAGTGTATAAAATTCGTGCTGCGTTAAGGGTACATAGTGTTCTCCATCGCATTACAACCTTAATTCTAAAGATTAATATAAGTAATCTTTACAATTAAGGTATTTCCTGTTCTGTCTTTAGACGTATAGTCTCCACGAATATACTTGATAAATGTCTCATCTTGCCATGATACTCGACTCACGTCTAAAATAAAATATGGATACAACACCTGGAAATCCTTAGAACGTGAAGCTACATTGAAAACATATGTTTTCAGCAGACGAACATTCGTCAAGTTTAATGGCTATGAACTGAATATCAGATGCAATCAGGGTCAGTTGTCAGCTCATATTGCTGATTTAAACAGCTGCGTGTATAAGTACTGCTATGAATATAATTCCAAATTTAATTCACAAATTATTGCTCAGAAGCATTTTCAACAAGAATATAAAGGTAAAAAACACTTAACGTAGAGAAGATTAAATCTACACTGCACAGCTTAAAGGCCGTTACACATCGAACGCGGCAAGGCGAGCAATTTTTTAAAACAAAATTGAATAAAACAAAGGAAAAGAAACATTTTGACCTCTTGTTTTCAGAGAAGCATCGTCACCGCATGGCTATTCAGATGATAGCTGAAAATGGATTAAAAGGGCCTTTCTACACACATTAAAGCAAAATTTGCGTCGCGACAGAAAATCGCGCCCCATTAAGCGAATTTCTCCACAGTTTGTACAAAAAAGAATTTCTAACAAATTTTCCAGTATAATCAGAAAGTCTTAATTGTAAACTTCATCGTATGTAAGCAAAAAGTCAAAGCATCTTATAATATTTGTTTCCTGTATGATTATCTAAAAACTCGCTTGCCGCGTCGCGTCAGGTGTATTTCCGCCTTAATAATTACGTATTAATAGCTGAATACAAGTTTCCACCTGTCGCATCTGTTTTTGAAAAGTATATCCTACGGTGAAGACTAACATCTTAATATTGTTTACAGAATTATTTTCAAACGCATTCAAATTTGAAAAGGTTGAAAAAAACGTATATTTGTAAATAAATGTTTTTAATAAAGCGAGTCGATATCTTATCAAAATGAACGCTACATAAAGTGTCTGGACTATTCTTTTAAGAGGTTCTTTAAAAAGACTGCAAGGGCGCTATTTTAAAAACCACCACAATGATTGCATCATCTGAACCGAAATAATTTCAAGTACTATGCATCGAGAAAACGTGTTTCGTATCTTCAACAAATGATGAGTTCTTTCGCACTTGTCAATATTTGAATTACAATTCTTATATCTCAATATGTCCAATATATTTGATCAATATGAATGCCAAATAAAGTTGTCTGGGCTAGTCTTGTGTTGAGTGGAATATTTAAATTAATTCAAAAAGTTAAAAGAAACATGGCAGAAATAATATAGATCTTGAATATATCGCCATTTTTTATTTAACTTAGTATTTATTATTATCTGATATGATAATCTTTTTGGTTGGTTTACCGCAATTGGAACATCTACGTCAAGACGCTCACAACCGTTGTTATTTACCGTCGTGCAGCACTGGTTAGAGAGGTACCGGGAGTATTCCTAAGAAAAGCGTTACAACTGAAGATTTGATGATTTCTTCTGTATTGTAACCAATGTAGCTTTGTACCCTTTTGCATTCAAAAAAGCTCTCATATTAACATCCTCCCTTAATTATTAAGAAATCGAAAAATCTAACTTCTCATTCTATTTATAGTGGACCTCGCAAATCATGAAATATATATATATATATATATATATATATATATATATATATATATATATATATATATATATATATATATATATATATATATATATATATATATATATATATATATATATATATATATATATATATATATATATATATATATATATATATATATATATATATATATATATATATAAATAAAAATATATATATATATATATATATATATATATATATATATATATATATATATATATATATATATATATATATATATATATATATATATATATATATATATATATATATATATATATATATATATATATATATATATATATATATAAATATATATATATAAATATATATATATATATATATATATATTTCATTTCACCCAAGAAGAAAATGTTTGTGGAAACCCTATCGTACAGTAAAATTTCTAGAAACAACCAATCATTGATGGTAAAGCAAAATACAAAATACAATACTAACTCAGCTTATCATCAATCATATTCAGCAAAAATACTTCATAAATTTCAACCTGCTGCAAGGCTTGAGCTCAGTGAAATATTTACACAACATCTGACAGTCCTTAGAAACGTAGGAAAACATTCAAAACAGCTACTTCCCGCAAAAGAACAATCAACAAGTTTTGTTTAAACATATGTACATATGATACAATTAGTGTAATTTTTAATAACCTGTGCTTAGCTTGTTAATCGATTAAAACAATCAAAACAAGAAACACATTTTGGACTTAATTGAGAATGTGACAAATACTAACTGCTGACATTTAAGACGACCAATTTTTCACAATATTGGTTAGTCAAACAGTCTGACAGTTGAAAAGAAATAATGTAAATGTTAGTTAGGGAGGATCGAAGTAGCTTCTCCCACTCCGAAAATGTATGGAAATAGTTGATTTGCCAAGCATATATTGGAAAAATGCAAAGAACAAAACTCATATTTAGAATAATTTGTTTTTTTATGAAGCCGTGTAGGTCATTCTGTTAGGCCTGAAAAGTGTATGCCTAAACGGCACATGATCAACACAATTATCAGGTTAAAAAGATATTGTGCCTAATGTTCGTGACACCATCATAAACTATAGCAATCTGGTAGCAAGCCATACGCAGTGTATCAAGAATAATGTCATACGCCATTGTCATATCTATGCTGGCTGTGTATCTGTTAAGGTTATAGCGGTGCTTCACATTCAAACGTAGCACATCATCGATTACAAACATATCAACCATGGGAGCCTGATAATTAACAATACGGATTTATAGTACATCTTGTCAATTATCAAATATATTTCCAGAAGCATCAATCACTTCTTACCACTATTAAAGTCAAATATGAGAAATTATTTTAATTATCAGGTTAATGGGCATGTATTTTGATTTTATGTGAAAAAGTACAATACAATGAACGAAAAGAAAGTATTCATCTTATTCCGTGAAGACGATACTTCAATTTAAATTTCAGTCTTGTTTAGAAAGGACCGAAATCAGACTTACTGTGACATCACATCCTCAAATTTCTAATAAGCGTTTATGCATTTTATTTACAATTTACACACAGTAGATCTATTAAGGGACAACAGGCACGTAGCCAGACCTGACGATGCTTTTTATGTGAAGAATGGGGGTGTGGAGGAGGGTAAGTTTGGATGACAATTCTTCCAATTATTGGGAACATGCCCCCCACCCTTCACCCCTCCCACATCCCGTGGACATCAAATGGAGCTGTGTGAATTTAAAATAAAATATGTGCTTTCCTTGGCACCATCGTGTTTACCGGATTATAAATTTCAAAACTCTCTAGTTCTTTAAACTCATAGAGTTAAAGACTGCGAAACTAGAAGTCAACAAATAATCAAGACATACTTCACCAGTTTGCAATACTTTTAAAAAGACCGGCCTTTTATATTTTTATAGTGAATACATACATTCTATTTGAATACTTGTTGCTGGTCTTAAATGTTTTAATTATTGAAGATCTGTAATTTATTTTGATATAAGCCTAGCCTAAACTCACTGACTAAAGTTTCGTGTTCCAGAAGAAAGGGAAATAACATTGTGCGATATAAATAATATTTCTTTCTTTCTTTTGATTACATCCAAATCTAATTCACGCTCTGACTACGAAATATAGTGCAGTTGTGTGGCTATAAAGATTACCCAAAAATTGTCATGATCATGATTAAACGAATCGGAAATTTTAAGATTTTAAATTTTTAATTTTAAATTTTAAACTGATAAAACTTAGGATCAAGGTTCGGAAAACAATCACGAGTCATCGTGGATTCCCCCCTCTCCCTACACACACACACACACGCACACACACACACACACACACACACCCACACCCACACACATACGTACAAGCACGGTACCCCATCCCAAGCACTGTAGCTTTAGTTCTCTATTCTCATTGTTTGTGACATATCAGACGGAAACAAATTAACTTTTACAACTATACATGAACAAATCTTAACTTATCTACAACAAATTTATCTTACTGGTTCAAAACCAGTTGTACATCTCTCATTGTAGAATGTGAGGGAATCAGATAATGGGGAAAGTTTTTTACCCTTCAGCCCTTATGACCCAAGCAATATCGCAAATACTTTCTTTCTAGTATAATTCAACACAATTTAAAACCATCTTAACTATTGTAACATCTCGAACATAAGCCCACGCTGACAAATAAATTAACGATTGCATCATTTTCAAGTGAATCCTACCGACCTATATGAGTTTGAACGGGCATTTTGTCTTAGCATGGTCTGCTTTTTCATCATGTATTAATCAGCTCTGCGCCAGTATTCAGAGGCGCAACGAGTATAACGAGGCTAAACGCGTAGAGAATTCTGCGTTTGGGTATCAAAATCAATACTTTGCTCGGGCCTGTGGGGTTTATTTTCCCCACCATCTTGTCAAACCCATAAGTAAAATATATGGAAAACAGAAACAATATCAAACAGAAAAAATTCGTCAAATATTGCACCTTTCTTTTGCATGGCTGCTTGAAACATAAGTCAAAATTCACTTTGCTTCAATATTATCAAAGGGTTTTCAACCCTAATGTAATACCGTTTTGGGTAATGCGAGAAAAGAAAATCCCCACTCGTCTCTATCTAATAGATGATCACACACATTAAATCTTAATGGACAAACGGAAAGACAAACAAAATAATTAATGTAATTACAGAGGACGTAAGAATCAATTATAGAGGTACACATAGAGGCATCATTATATGTTAATGAATGATAACTTTAGGATGCAAAACTTTCTTGTCAACGAATATATGTCTATATGATTCGAAGTCGTCGAGAAATATGGTATTCGGGTTATTGCCCGTTACAAATTCTTTACACTGAATGCCATGCATAACTAGCTCTCTCTATCGACGGGTATAGAAATGTCATGTGTCAACGAGCGGTCACGCAGATGTTATAATTTCTCCTGTTACTGCACAGTTATGTCGAACGTATCAAATACCACGTTTGATTGGTAAGCAATAATGACTAGGCTGATTAAATGACTCGTTGTGAAGATGGAGGCAGAAGAAGATGAAGAACAGTTTTTGAAAGGTATGCATCAGTCACTGATTTCAAATGTAATTTTTAGATTCCAAATGTGTTTTAATATAGGACTAGATTACGGGCGTACTATGACATATCGTACGGAACTGCATGGTATACAGTATGTCCTTGAAATCATTATGTTTGCGTTAAATATGTAGGATTCGCGTACGGGTACATTTGGTTCACATAAGGAATTGCTTTATATAAGCATACGTGGACCTGTATACAAGACATGATACGACATATGTAAAAAGCTTGAATGTTTGAAGAGTAAATGTATCAAATCATTTGAATATAATCATCCAAGCATATTGTACTCTGTAATTTTGCAGCACACAGATAAGACGTAGAATTGATTGTTCGCATGACATTTTGTGAACAATTGTCTAAGGCGTACAATCTAAAATTAAATGTATTATCAATTTAAAAAGAGGAAACTTCAGCTGAAATATATATTTTCTGCTTTAATATCACACTTGAATTTGAAACTTTCTTTTACATTCGTCCGTATACCAATTGTGAAATGCAACAGTTTTCTTTGATACCAGAAGACATCATTTAATAACAATTATGTGCTACGTTTTTCTGATTGTTTGCCAATATTTGAATTGAAATTCTTTAATTGCTCAACGTCAATTATCACTAAAAGCCGTTACAATTAAAGGAAGACGTAACAACTTATTCCGAATATGCATCTGCATTTGGACAAAATACCATAGATTTGTATCAGATGCGAGTTGAACTGTTTCGAAAACTTAATAACTTGTGACATATGTAGATATCTTAACGAGGTCGTGAAAATATACTCATAATATCATGCAAGTTGCAAACATTGTTGACAATTAACCATTTCTGTATGCCTATTTATTTACAAAAGGGGCAAGTGCATTAGTTGAAGTGTGTTTTACTGCCATGATCCAACGACAAAACGCGGCACATATTATGTTACAGAATTATTTCTTGTAGGCATCAAAGGCTGGATGTGTAATAAGTTTGCATAAAGATCTTGGGCCTATGCCCTGTATGTCTTTTAAATACGTTTTCTTTGTGCTAAATTGATCGAAATATTAAAATATGATTCATATTTTATTCATTGCATTCGTGAAAATTCGCAAAATAGATGGACTCGTGTTTTTGAATGTTAATATGATAGCTACATGTTAAACGACTACGGTCTATTCTAATTGTTATTTAGATGGAGAAAATTTGCCTTCTTTGTTCTTGCATGAGCTTGATTGTCTGGGAATTCTCAACTGCCCGGAACACATGAGCTCACGAGGTATGGCAATAGTTGGTGTTGAGATATGAAATTATGAATATTACTTTATAATGAATATTACCTCACAGTATTTATGATAAATATTGCGTCACAGTATTTATAGAAAATATTACTTCATTTTTGGGGGTGGAAGGGGGGGGGGGGGGGCTACGTCAATGAAAAGCTAGATTTTCAATTTTCAATTATCTGTTTCATTATGTTACCAATATATCGTATTTTAATGTGCAAGACCGACTGATATGATGATAAATGGCATAACTGCTCATATATCTTTGTTATTATTAAGATATAGTTTGATTATTACATCTTTTTCTTGGATTTGGGTGGATTGATCTGTATGAAAATTCAACATCGAAGACCTAGCTCATGTGAGACGAAACTAGGCAATCGCTGAGGGTATGAATTAAATTTGGGTCATCTTTTTAATATATGATTTGTCTGAATTTTGTAAGTACATACCCTGAATTATTGGCAAAGTTGGTCACAACAAATTGAAAATACCCATGTAAAGCTCTAGTTTACTCAAAAAAATCAATATTACTATACCAAAATGGTAAGAATATGAAAGAATCACACGAGTTACAGTTATATAAAATTCCCCCTGATGTGTTATGGGGAACTCCCTCATGGATATTTCCACATATAGCACACCCCAAAAGTCGAATAATTAGACGGTTTGGCGTTTAAGGGTTAGGCTGTAGTCGATTCTTCCTTTCAACTCTTTTGAAAATATTAAGGTAGCTGCTCTTCTTTGTATCTTGTCATTATCTGATGAATATAAGAAAGGTACGGATTGAAGAGGTCTGAAATCCCCCGTTGTCGATTCAAGAACTTTGGGGGAACAATTTTTGTACACGTTTAACCACGTTTATTACCTGTTATGTGTCGAAAATCACACCACACACAAACCCAGAAAGGGTTCTAGAGTCAATCCTTTATTTCATCTTCCCACTCTTACTTGTAAATTTTGCCATTATTATTTTAATTATTGACTCTTGTAACTGATTTGAACTCGAGTACGACTCGCGTCACAGTTTTGCTGACTTGAGGCTTGACTTGACTTGCAAACAAATGACTTGTGACTTGACTTAAAGAAATTTGACTTGTCAACATTAAAAATTTTCACAACGAACTGAAAACTTTATAATGGCTTTAAAGAAATTAAAGTAGATATTTGTATAATATACAATATATTTCCAACACAAACGGGACCCATATACCTTGTATACCGTACCTTTTATTGGAAGAACCGTTGTGCAATACAATTTGTATACAGAATGCATATAGGCTTACTGTATTTGAAAGTATCAAAAAAATGCAAAGGGAACTTAATGAATGATGTAAAAACGACCAGATAAAAGGTTAGAGAATCAATACTTTTGTGAGCGTGCAAGGTGTAGGTATAAATTACATCAATCAACCACTGATTCCCTTTCCGTTTTTTAAGTACATAAACGTCGAGCATGAAAGATATTATTTCAGGGCGTGTATACAGAAAAACTCTCATTTCGCCACTGTGTGCATCATATTTTGTGTGCCCCCCCCCCCTCTCTTTCACACACACACACACACACACACACACACACACACACAAATACACACTTTTCGAAAATATTAATGTATTCTTATAAGTTTTTTACCACGATTAATATTTAGTTTGTTGTTTTTACATATATTTTTTTCTATCTATCTATGATAACGCTTACGTCATATCTTTTAAGAATTCACAATCTTATGGATCTAATCAGCTGATAATAATACCCAATTACTCAAAGCAGGAATGCTTAAATAGATTTAAGGTTCCTAAATGAAATGGGTCTAAGTGAAATATAAACAAGAGTACCAGTATGAATACAATTCGATGTTATGGCTTTCTTAATGAACTCAACCCCGCTATAAAAGTGATGCAGCTTCTTCTCATTTAGCAATGGATGATCGTGAACGGCGTCAGAAACATTCCGCCGCAATGACTAATAGGTGTTGTTATCAGTTGCTTAAAAAAGTTAATTTATAAATTACCTAGGTTTTTCTTGTAATTGTTTAGCATAGTTATGAAACTTGTCAGCAAACAGAAAGTGCGTATAAATCAACAACATTACAGCAAAATTACTTTTCAATATATTAAACACTTTTGTAGTAGCAAAATCTTTAATCAAAATCGGCTAGACATCGACCATTTTATATTTTAAATCACAGGCAACAATTTGCATATGCAAATTTTGTGACGTATTACAGGGCAAGCTTGGATTTTTTTTGTAAATTCCTTGTTTTTCAGTATCTCTCATAATGTTTTAAAGTGGTGCAACATGTTCTAACTAAACGTTGAAAAGTCTTTGTCATGCCCCAATACAATTCTAGGAAGAATATACTTTTTTATCATTTCAGTGATTAAAATTTAGGAAAGAAATTCAAAGAATTGCATGAAGATATTGAGTTGTATGCCCAGCAGCCCAGTCATACATAACACATTTTGCATGAAATTAAAACTTTTTAAAACATCAAAAACTGATCTGCCCAGAGTTCTATACTTGTTCTACCGATTTATAAATTGCTATATGTCCATTGACTTTTATACATGATTTAATTTGTAATCTAGATAGTTTCCGTCTGTAATCGCTGTAGATTTTCATACCATTGTATTATAACATAGCAGAAATTTCAAGGCCTTCAGTTTGAAAGTTTGACTTTTGACTTGACTTGAGTTGCCGAAAAATGACTTGTGACTTGACTTGACCTGCGAGTAAATGACTTGTGACTTGACTTGTGAGCAAATGAATTGGGACTTGAATTGACTTGCCAAAAAGTGACTTGTGACTTGACGTGACAAAAATATGACTTGGTTACAACTCATTGACATTTTATCATATAAAATGAAAGTTACAATTAAAACGAAAACTTTCTTATTTGGAACCCTTTTGAAAAGAGTCTCGATCTGTCTCTGAATATCAAAAATTGGTGGCTTTTTCAAAAATGACTTGTGACTTGACTTGACCTGCGAGCAAATGACTTGTGACTTGACTTGTTAGCAAATGAATTGGGACTTGAATTGACTTGCCAAGAAGTGACTTGTGACTTGACGTGACAAAAATATGACTTGGTTACAACTCATTGACATTTTATCATATAAAATGAAAGTTACAATTAAATCGAAAACATTCTTATTTGGAACCCTTTTGAAAAGAGTCTCGATCTATCCCTGAATATCAAAAATTGGTGGCTTTTTCAAAAAAATGACTTGTGACTTGACTTGACCTGAGCAAATGACTTGTTATTTGACTTGTGAGCAAATGAATTGGGACTTGAATTGACTTGCCAAGAAGTGACTTGTGACTTGACGTGACAAAATATGACTTGGTTACAACTCATTGACATTTTATCATATAAAATGAAAGTTACAATTAAATCGAAAACATTCTTATTTGGAACCCTTTTGAAAAGAGTCTCGATCTATCCCTGAATATCAAAAATTGGTGGCTTTTTCAAAAAAATGACTTGTGACTTGACTTGACCTGCGAGCAAATGACTTGTTATTTGACTTGTGAGCAAATGAATTGGGACTTGAATTGACTTGCCAAGAAGTGACTTGTGACTTGACGTGACAAAAATATGACTTGGTTACAACTCATTGACATTTCATCATATAAAATGAAAGTTACAATTAAATTGAAAACATTCTTATTTGGAACCCTTTTGAAAAGAGTCTCGATCTGTCCCTGAATATCAAAATTGGTAGCTTTTCCTTTTAATAGAAGTGACTATTAATCGCTTAAACTTTAGTTACAGATCAGAATAAGGATACCGTACAATACGTAACAAGTGATATGGTTTTGGGTACACCTCCAAAAACATATACAAAAATGACGGCATTGCAATAAAAAGTTATTTCCTTCATTTCCAATCACTTCAGCCCTAAACTAACTTTTTCATAACCTTCTGGAAGTTTACTTTTGGATTTTGGAAGTCTATTTTTTTCTGGAGCAATGTTATTTTTTAAGTTGTCACCACCATGATGTAGTTGGAAATGAATCTGTTAATAATTAAAACTTTCCATGCAAAGTGAAAACGTGACATGACAGCAAGACCCACTTTCAGTCATTCCACCTCTTATGTCCAGACGTATGTCCATGTAAAAGACGTATACTTCAGACTAATAACGTTGGATCACGTACCGGTTAGACAGTTTCCTAAAGCATTAGTTTCCCTAACTGCCTAAGGCATGGATTACACTTTCATTAGCACTGCTTGGAATGGTAGCAGGGAAAGATTTAAGAGGTGATTTTAATGGCCTTAAACATAATAGGACGTTCATTATATCTACTTGTATTTAACTCGTAGGATTTATCTAAATATAGAAATGCATATCGATCTTGTAATGCGTGTAGGACCTTTATTGAATCATTGACCTTTCTTCCAGCTTCTACTTTGAAACATCTTCGAAAACAAAGAAATGACATTTATCGGTTGTACCTTGCGAAACTTATAGAAAGGTGGAAGATTAAACAGGTATGGACAACATTCCTTCATATTTTATTTTTGAGAAGACCAATGAGATTCATTCTGAAGGAGAGTATGCGTTTTTTAGGATATAGTTTGAAATTCAAAAGTGTTTAATCGCAAAAGATTTATGAAAAGTGTCGCGTTTTGTTGCGATTAATTTGGTCGTTTAGAATATGTTAACTTCAGGGTTTGACTAGACATATATCGTCAAGAAGTAATGCATGAGATTAATGAATTATGTGGTTTCAAATGCTTTAAGTTATGGCTGCAGATTCTACATGAAAGCATTTAAAAATGAATAAGGAGAAAAGGTCATCACACTTTCTGAGACCAATAAATCGTTGCTTTAAATTGCTTCAGAAGAAACTCAAGTACTTTTTAGATAAATGAAGGACAAAAGGTTTAGTATCACTCAATTCCTTGGAGGAAATCTCTCTTAAAGTTAGGAGATACCTTTACATGACCCTTTGTTCTCAAATCTCTAAAAGTAAGAAAAACTTAAGCAAATGGTAGATATAGATTGGGACTGGTAAAATAATACATTTAAAATCGAACAGATTAAGCTTTAATTGAAGTTATTTTCAGATAGTTCCTTTTTAGGAATGTCGGAAAGAATGATGCGATTCAAATTTAAAATACCAACGTCAATACTAGCTTTATCCAAGACACGGGGGAAAGCAATGCAGTGCAATGGCTGGGATTGACATGTTCAAAGATTGTCTTCTCTTCCTGAGTTCTTAACTTATTTTAAAAGTGTTTACTGCATGCAAAAATGTATGAAATGGAACGCCCACACATGTAAACCTATTTTGCTTATTCTTCCAGCGCAGTGTTCAAGTCATTCATGATCATATAAGGTCAATCACATAATTAATTACATAAACAAGGAATGTATGAGACGAAAGTGTTGAAATGTCAATTGCTTTTCATGGAAAAACTATGAAGAAAATTGAAAGGTCATTAAATTTAAGTTCCACAATTGAAGAAAATAAAATAGGTTAGGTCACTTGTTAATAGAGGTAAGTAAAAATTGATTTGTTTTGCAGAAGAGAATAACGAAATAAAGCACTCGAAACTTGATTATGAGCTATAGATCTGATTGTTTTTTTATATTATAACTTCTTCACCACGCAGAAACTTTCTTTCAGTTTTCGTAATTTGTATTCTTATTGCAATCAAATGAAACGAGGCAATTGATTGTCGTTCAACCACACTAACCAACATAATTTGAAATGCCATATACTTAAAATAAACGTCAGTATTCAAATGGGTTTTTAAGCGTATCTAAGGTATTTCTTTGAAATTGCACAAAAATAACAACAATTTAAGATAGCAGTCACGCATGTTCATCTTATGTAATAGAGTAGAATAATATGCACCATACGGTGAAAAGAGAGTTTAGAATCTTAAACTTCATTCTGGAAGTTTGTGATCATTGTAGTGAATGGCTTTTGGATGTTATTATTGATATAATTATCATAATTTTGAATCTGAAAATAATTTTATATTAATTTTACTTCCACAGGAAAATAAGCTTCAGACCCAAGAAAATGAGAACATCACTGAATTTGATAGCATATCCGAATCCCTTCTCCAATCAATAAAGGTACGATAATAATAACTCATTTATGACCACCCTAAACCGATCAAGTTGAACAAAAATCATTAAATTAAATGCTGATTTGTCTTTTTAAGATGATTGAAGTTGTGAAAAACTTTATCAAATATTGTAGAAATGTCTTGAAACAATATTTATTATTTGTATAAGAACCCAATGTGTCTGCCCAAAACGCTTTTATAAACTCCAAATTGCATCTTAAAGGGTAAAGCGCACACCACTTATTTGATGTTTTCCTGCACTGAAGAATTTTAAGGGAAATGACAATCAATTTGAAAGATGAAGTTATACATTTACACAGAACAATAATAGGTAGGTAAGCACATAACGGAAAAGTTCTCATTTCTATTAAATGACTGAAAGCGAAGTTGCTGTGATATCATATCCTCACATTCCACACAAATGTGAGTTTTGTGACTCACACTTACAATCAGTTAATACGTCAATAGGTATTAAACAAAGTCTAATAAAGTAACAGAACACTGTGATTTCGCAGCTGAACACATATTCAGTCAACTTTTACATTCATTTCAAACGTGTAAGTAAGTAAATTTACAGAACGATTTTCATCGAACATATTTTGATGATAAATACATTGAAGGATTAGTTCAGTGGCCAAGCATGTATATCGTATATAAAGGAAAACTTCAAAAGGAACAAAATAATGAAAAAGCATTCAAAAATGTTATTCCGTTAAAAAGATATTCAAGTTTATAGTTTGGTGTCATTTGTATAGAAACGACTGATATCAGACTAGTTGTGATGTCATAGCCTAAGAATCCTCAAAGTCTTTATGTATTCTATCATATTTGGTCCTGCAATTTTGTTGCAGGCATATAAACCATTGGATATGTCTACAAAGTAATACAACTGAATCTAGGAAGGGGATTTATGATATACCACCTGAATAAATTTGAAGAAAAATAATTTCAATAGTACAAATGTTGAATAAACTTTCTTTAGAATACATAAAGACTTGAGGAATCTGAGGCTGTGACGTCAGAAGTAGTCTGATTTCAGTCGTTTCTACAGAAATGATACCAAAATTTAAACTGGAATATCTCCTGAACGGAATACGTGTGTACGAGAGCGACGTGACAACTGCTTTTATTCTCTTATACTATTTTCGCTCCATTTTCTCTCCAATTTGCACCATTTTGTTTTATAACTTCATTTTAGGATTTTTTCTCGGTGGATGGGCTTTTATTCTCGGTGAGATCGTTTCTTTTCTTTTTTTCTATTATATTTTCCCTGGTTCTGACCCGACTTTTCACGCCCTTCGTTACTAATACAGCGGTCCCTATATAGTGGTTTCGCGTTTTTTTTTCTAGCTGCCTCGGGTCTCTCGGCCCTTGGTTTTTTCTTTCATAATGACGAAGCGCCTATGCAGTGACCTTGACCTTGACCCCCCTTCCCCTCCCCGTGACCCACCTGCTACCATCATTGACCATTCTACAACCCCAATCCCAAAAATCCTTATTATCCATGCCACCAACAAGCAGGAAAGCTTTAAAAAAGTTTCTCCTTTCCTCATCCATAAAGCCCTCTTTGGCCTTGTCGGTACCCTCCCCAAAGTCTCTACCCTTAGATCCGGTGATCTCCTGGTGCACTGCACCAGGGACACACAAGCCACCACCCTCCTTTCCACCAAAACCCTATCCAACTCTGGTATCCACATCACAGTCACCCCCCATCGTTCCCCAAACTCCAGCAAAGGCGTCATACGCACCCGCGATCTTGCGTACATGACCGATGACGACCTCCAAATGGAACTAGCAAACCAACATGTAACTGAAGCCCGTCGTCTCGTTCTAAAGAGAGACGGAGCTGAAACTCCCACCAACACCATATTTCTTACCTTCGCAACACCAACTCTCCCCTCCCACATCATTGCCGGCTACCTGAGAATCCAGGTCGCCCCTTACATTCCTAACCCTTTACGTTGCTATAATTGTCAGAGGTATGGCCACGGGAAAAACTCCTGCCACAGCCAAGCGCGCTGTGGTAACTGCGGAGCCCCGGACCATGACAACACCTCCTGCACCAATCCCCCACTATGCACAAATTGTGACGGTAAACACCCAGCAAACCATCCCTCCTTCTCGAAAGACTGTCCCACCTGGCTTCAGGAAAAACAAATAACAAAACTTAAAACCCTTAACCCCAACATAACCTACCCAGAGGCCAGGAAACAATTCCTCGCTTCTCTTAACTCCAAGCCTTCATACTCAAACGTAGTCTCCTCTAACTCTAATTCCGCCCCAAAAAAAAAAAAAAAAAAACACAACTTACACAACAAAAACTAACTCCCATGCCCAAACCGACCTCACCTGGCTCTTCTTACCTAGTCCTAAGCCCATCACCATTTTTAACAACCCAATCACATCCAATACCCACACCACCTCCACCACCACTTCTCTCCTCAACCTCCCTTCCTACTCTAAAGCCCCTACCGCCCCCTACACCAACACCACTAATACCTTCATACATCAAGCTAAAACCAGCCAAGCAAACAATCAATAAACCAACAAATCAACCAACAAACAACCAACCAAAAAACAACCAATCAACAAACAACCAATCAACAAACAACCAATCAACAAACAACCCACCACCCAAACCCACACTGAAGAGAGTATGGATTGTTCGATTGCCGAACACACCGATCATACTTCTCGTCCAATTTTCAAAAACAATCGCTCCCAAAGAAACAGATCCAAAGAAAAAACAAGCCAACTCAGACCCAACAGATCTTCCTCCAGATAACCCCCCGCCTCCTTATGGCATACACCACAAACAATTACAATAACACCCACAACATCATACAATGGAACATTAGGAGCCTAAAGGCCAATTCTGAAGATATTGACCTTCTGGTTTCCACCTTCAACCCGGTCGTCTTCTGCCTACAAGAACCTTTCTTGAAAACCACCGACCATTACTCCCTCAACAACTTTGCTTGCTATCACAAACATCAAGTGGATGCTGACAGGGCCTGTGGTGGCGTCTCCATTCTCGTTAGACACGATATCCCACACAGCCCTGTTCGTGTGCACACCGACCTTCAGGCCATCTGTATTTCTATCTCTCTCCACAAAACTTTCACTCTCTGCAATATCTATCTCCCTCCCAACACCAACATTCAACCAATCAGCCTTAACAACCTCATCTCTCAGCTTCCCACCCCCTTCATCCTTCTTGGTGACTTCAACGCTCACAACCCTCTGTGGGGCTCTAATACCACCACCCCTAAAGGCAAGTTCATCGAAAACGCTCTTCGTCAGCACAGCCTGTCCTTACTGAACACTAACTCCCCGACCTACCGTCATCCTGCCACAGGCTCTCTCACCTGTATTGACCTGTCTATCTGTTCCCCTAACCTCCTTCCTGATTTTAGTTGGAGAGTCACTGCTGACCTCTGTGGTAGTGATCATTACCCTCTTCTTATACACTCCAATCTTCAAATACCCACTGAGCACACCCCCAATTGGAACCTCGACAAGGCTGACTGGTCCCTTTTTGAAACCCTCTGTGACTCACACCTCTCCCCCCATCTTCTCGAGGATGAGGATCCCATGTCTAACTTCAGTAATATCCTTCTCAAGATCGCCACCTGCTCAATTCCCAAAAACCTCCAAACCCCCAAATCATCCCCCAACCCCTGGTTCTCGGATGACTGCAAAACCGCCATCAAGAACAGGAAAAGAGCCCTCGGGAACTTTAAAACTAACCCGACCACCCATAACCTTAACCTCTTTCTCATCAGCCGTGCCAAGGCCAGACGCACTATCAAGGACAGTAAAACCAACACTTGGAACAACTTTATCTCTTCTCTCACCACCAACAGCCCCACTAAGAAGATTTGGAGAATGGTTAACAGCTTCCACGGCAGAGTAGGCAAATCTTCCATCTCCCATCTCTCTTGGAATGGAGACCTTCTCACCGCAAAAAAGGACATCGTTGACCACCTCGCCGCCTCTTTCAGCAACATCTCGTCCTCGACCAACTACTCCAATGCTTTCAAAATCAAAAAAGCTTGCGATGAAGCCCGAAAAATCACTTTTCCTTCTGACAACTCCGAAAGCTACAACACCCCTCTCACCCTTTCTGAATTAAACCAAGCCATCAACGACGCTGGCTGCACCTCCAAGGGCCCAGATAACATCCCCTATCAGTTTCTGAAACACCTCCCCATCAAGGCCACCACTACCCTACTCACCATCTTCAACCACATTTGGTCCTCACACTCCTTTCCCCCTATCTGGAGGACAGCTATTGTCATCCCCGTCCTTAAACCGGGGAAGGATGGTACCGACCCCACCAGCTACCGACCCATCGCCCTTACTTGCTGTCTCTGTAAAATTATGGAAAAGATCATTAATCAGAGACTAAACTGGTTCCTCGAGACCAACAGAATCCTCTCTCCTCACCAAAGCGGCTTCCGAAAACGTCGCAATAACCTAGACCAGTTAATTACGCTCGACACCGCTATCCAGGAATCCTTTGCAAAAAAGGAACACCTCATTGCCATATTTTTTGACCTCGAGAAAGCTTTCGACACTACTTGGAAATACGGCATTACCCGAAAACTTCACACCATTGGCCTCAGAGGCCACCTCCCCATCTTTATTCAAAACTTCCTCTCACCCAGGCAGTTCCAAGTTCGTATTGGCCACACCCTCTCCAACCTGTACCCCCAAGAAGAGGGCGTCCCCCAAGGCAGCATCCTCTCCCCCACTCTCTTCAACCTGAGCATTAATGACATCGGGAATAACCTTGGCCCCAGCATCAAACGTACCCTCTACGTGGATGACTTCACCATCTTCTACTCCTCCCCTAGCTTTCCTATTGTTGAAAATAGGCTCCAAACCAGCCTCAATCAGCTGCAAGTCTGGAGCAACAATAACGGTTTTAAATTCTCCAAAGACAAGACAGTCTGCATGCACTTTTGTCATTTCAACAACCTCCACCCCAACCCGAACTTTGTGCTCAATGGGAATCGCATCCCTAAAGTTGAAAACACAAAGTTCCTTGGTCTAACTCTAGACCCCAAGCTCACCTACAAGCCACACATCACCAACCTGAAACTAAAATGCAATAGCTCCTCAACATCCTCCGACTGCTCTCCAACACTACTTGGGGAGCGAACCGCTATGCTCTCCTCAAAATTTTCAGGCTCACCATTCGTGCCAAGCTTGACTATGGCAATATTGTTTACTGTGTCGCTCACAACTCATACCTCAACCACATTAACACCATCCAAAATGAAGCCCTCAGGATTTGTCTAGGAGCCTACAGGACCTCCCCAATCACTAGCCTTCATGTTGAAGCCAACGAACCCCCCTTTCTACTTAGATGTACAAAGCTTAGCCTCTCCTATGCTTTTAGAGTCCTCACCAATACCCAGAACCTTGTTTACAACCTCATTAGGTACCCCAATTTCTCCTCCCTCTTTGATAGGACTAAAACCCTATCGCCTCCCTTCAGCTTACGCATTAAATCAGACCTCTTTCAACTTGGCATCAACCCCGCCACTCTCGGCACCTACTCCTGGCCCACTTTTCCTCCTTGGGCCACCCCCCTTCCTTCTGTCCACCTAGACCTCTCCACTTATAACAAAACTCAAACTCACCCTAACCTCTTCATCAATCTCCACAACCAAATCAAAGACCAACTCTCAAATTACACCTTCATCTATACTGATGGCTCCAAGGAAGGCAACAAGACAGCTGCTGCTGCCATCATCCAAGACATCACCCTCAGTAGCAGACTTCCTGACTACTCATCCATCTTTTCAGCCGAGGCTAAGGCCATTCTCCTTGCCCTCAACTTTATCGAGTACTCACCTCTTAGTCACTTTGCCATTTTCTCTGACTCAAAGGCTGTTCTTACTTCATTACTCAATCTTAAATGGGATAACCTCACCTGCCACCTCCTCCTCCGGAAACTCTTTTCTCCCACCCTCTGCAGGAAAAGTGTTCTTTTCTTCTGGATACCCAGCCATGTTGGCATCCCTGGCAATGACAGGGCTGATACAGCCGCTAAGCTTGCCCTTAACCTCCTCCCTTCCCCTTTTCCCAAAACCCTCTCTGACATCAAACCGCTTATCGCTTCTCTTGTTCGTGACCGCTGGCAAACCTTATGGAACTTCCAAATTGATAACAAACTCCATGTTATCCAGCCCACTATCCCGATCAAATCCACCATCAACAACCTTTCTCGTATCGACAATGTTCATATTACCCGTCTTAGAATTGGTCACACCCACCTCACTCACTCCCACCTCCTTATTGGTTCCCCCAACCCCTCTGTAACAATTGCCACTGCATCCTCACAATCCAACACGTTCTCCTTGCTTGCCCCCTGTACAACCTTCCCAGAGCCTCCCTCGCTCCCCACAACTCAATTGCTGAGTTCTTCCAGAAAAATCCTCCAGATAAAATAATCTCCTTCCTTCAGCATGCATCCCTCTACAACCATATTTAATTCTCCTCTTCCACTCCCTCTCTACTTTGTTTTTGTTTTACCCATGCACCTCCTCTCTCGATCACAGCTTTCTGGCTTTTGTTCTTGAATTTCTCTCATTCTCCCCCTGGTCTCTTTCCTTACTACCTCTAAAATGATCTGACCTCTCAGGCACAATTTGACCGTCGTTGTCGTGGTGCCGTTAAGACCTCATCAAACAAGCAAACTGAACGGAATAAGATTTTTGAATGCTTTCTTCACCATTTTGTTCCTTTGGAAGTCCTCTTTCATATAAGATGAACATGGTTGATCATTGAACTAATCCTTTGATATTGAATATGATCATATCTCTCTTCGTCATGATCATATCAGCTGTTCAAGTTCCTATTTTGGCAGTGCATATGAGAGATAGTCAATCGACAGCATGTATTGCACTGGTAATATTATTGAAATGTTACACATGTTAGGTTTTATCGTGTTTTGCTTGTGAACATTCCAGGACTCCCGAGAAATTTTATTCATACCTTTTTCTCCCTCATGTTTGTAGGAAAGGGAGGCTGAATTCAAATCATGTTTTCTGCAATACCAGATTTTAATTCACGAGGAGAAAATGTCATCCTTGGTAAGATTATATTATAAATTCTTTGTAGACTGTTTCATCGAAATTATTAATCTTAAAACAATTGCCTAATTGAGACACATATAGGAAACATTCATCGTTGGATGTAGATTTGTAGAACGATACTCATCGTCAGGCGCATTAGAAGACCATTTTTATTGGGGGTGTAAAATATATGATTTACCAACATCCTCATATTACCATCCCATTTGAAGAAGAAAAACTGCCTCCCTTTCATAAATGTAGTAATCAAAATAGGTATTTTTACTGATCTGATACCAGATTTACCGACTAATCTCAATTTGATAAGGAATACAGGGCATGACGTAAATTGACGTTATAGAGTAGAACCTCCAGTTCCGAGAGAGAGAGAGAGTTGAACACACAATTACAATAACGGGGTCGTCGCCTGCGTATTCGGTTATGATAGTACAAATGCTATCACGAAACGCTTAATACGACCCGGACGAGAACACAGGTACGACGTACAGACAGACATAACATAAACAACCAAGTCAATGTCCACGGCCTTTGATAACCAGTTGCCTCCAGTTCCTTGGCGGAGGTTCCTTGGCGGAGGTTCCTTGGCGGAGGCCCTAAATATCTGAAAATTTCTCTCAGCTTAGCCAAACGCGCTTGTATCAAATAATAATCACATTTGGTAACTGAATGTTAACCTCCTCTCCGGCATTTACGCCTCTGCTCATCGTACAATCGCTAGTACGTCCAGCATCTTCATATTTATGATTGACCGCCTTGCAAGTTGGTAGTCTTGATTACAAAGGAATTGTAAATCTAAACATTTAGGTATGATCATCAATCCCTAATCCTATTAAAGAATACAAATATAGAGCTTTGCATTCAAAATATACAAGGTTAAGCTCAAGGTTTGATTGGACACATCCGGGGAACAACCAAAGTAGTTTTTACGATACGACAGTAACATCCTTAAAGATCTATGGACATGCATTTGGTTCAGAGAGTATGGAAATCTGAGCAGATTAGTTTGGAAGTTTTAATCATAGCACTTTTATTTTCTTATATATTTGTGTTATCTTTCAACAAAACAAAAACAAAACAATAAGGGCATGAAAATACTTGATACAGGAAATGATAGATTAAACTGATATATCGTACATTAAGAATATAAAAGTAAAATAGCATAATTTAATTAATGAAACATAGTTAATGTAAATCATAAGATGGTATAACAGGAAGCCAGA
The DNA here is from genome assembly GCA_020152595.1 of Chiridota heheva. Lineage (NCBI taxonomy): Eukaryota > Metazoa > Echinodermata > Holothuroidea > Apodida > Chiridotidae > Chiridota > Chiridota heheva. Next base: position 59,618 of record JAIGNY010003103.1, read on the forward strand.
TAGTATCCCATTCAATGCTCATGTTCCCCTTGTAAATAAATACATCTATGAAGCATAGAATAATTCGACAAAAACCTTTGAAGCCTGTGATGGCTTGGAATTTGTAAGCTTGACCGTGAAAATGAAATTCTTAATGTAGATAACAATCAAATCAAGCATTAGGTCATGGTTACCTTCCAGTTTCCCCATTAGGAACATTAAACATAATACCACGTGTAACGCATTATATAATGATTCCCACAAACCATTAACAAGTGAGCAAAATTAAGTGTCGAATAGTCTCTACATCATTATTACAAAAATCAATACGATTGGAATTAACAACATTTATAAGGAACAAATATAAGTTGGTGGAAACTAGGCGATGTATATCTGTGCCGCCCGAGTAGGTGCCTTTTTTGCACTATTTTCGTAGTACAGGCGTCTTCCCTCCCCCATGTCATAATATGTCATAAATAGATAAATAACCGCCGCCGCCGCCGCCGCCGCCGCCACCATCACCATCTCCACCGCCACCATCAGTACCACCACCATCAGTACCACCACCATCAGTAATTTCATACTGCAGTTACCAAAAAAATATGTCATACTGCGGGTATATATTTCGCTTGGTGGGCTGCACACCTTTACCACTTTTAGTATGAAGTTAATTTGTGATGTTTTACTGGGTATGCAGCTCAAAAACTTGATGTAATTTGCACAAATTTCTTTTTTTTAAGTTGTAGTCACTTCTAGAATATTATTGTCAAAGACTCCAAAACTTTTGGTCAGAACTTGCTGCACCGCTGATAGACAATCATAAAACAAAGGATTCATCAACTGAACGAAACTACCAAGATAACTAAATTTACATAAAATATGCAAATTGATGCCTGAGATTTAAAAATGCTGTAAAATAATAAATATACCAATATTGGTGAATTTTCTTGCTACTATGATGGTTTTGAATATAATATATAAAGCAATTTAAATAAACGTTGTCCCTTGGCGTCCGTATACCTTTAAGAATCTCTCGGGAGGACGTTAACATTCAGTTACTGCCAAATGTGATTGATATTTGATACAAGCGTGTTTTGGCTAAACTAAGAGAAAATTTTAGATTGTTTTGAGACTCCGCCATTACTTAAATACTGGTTACACGTACTGGAGGTTCTACTCTATGTTCGTCATTTCTTGTATTCCGACAAATTAACAATAGGTTATTTATGTCATTCTACCAGGCTGAGCTATTTTCCACAAATCTCAAAAGATCATCGATTCAATCAACTTACATCGCTACCTATGATTCCATCGTGTCATCGGACAGCAAGTATGTCCAAGAAGTGGTTTCAGTGTATGAATCTCTAGATATTAAAGGTAAGAACATGCATCAAGGTGAGGACATATTAGTCAAAAGTATGCTTATTAGTATCAGACTTGACAGTAATTGTATTTATTATTTCAATAATATGTTATTATTTCCAGCTATTATAAAGGTATGACTTACGGTACGTCGCCCATGCTTGGTTTCTAATGATAACAAGAAATATTTCGATTATTTGTATTCCATTAATGAAGGACATATTCGTTGTTTGAACAAGTCAGGTTTTGCACGTATCCAACCTTACCATGCTCTTTTAAATACACCTATAAAAATTGGTATTGCCTTCTTATATCAAGAATGAATACAAATTTTCTAATTATTTTCTAGTTGTGGTGTTTTCTTCACATTCATGAGAAATATATTATATGTGCCCTTTACTTAGGTGAGTGTGTTGCATATTTAATGCTACAACAGTCATTTTAAGCACTTTTGGGTATCATAGAAATGCACTTGAAATTTGGGATTTTAGAATGCGATTTTACACAAATTCCGCTATTTTCAAAAAAGGCATGGTAGTGTTCTTCTCTTTCAAAATATTGATCGGAAGAAGAAGGTTCGCTATCGAATGTTCTTTCAAAAATACTACAAAGGTTTTGATGCAAGATTTTCCTCCCGTTGGCATAATATAATAATTCCATCCTGATAAAATTAATCGGGTACCCACTGAAAACAAATCATTGTGACTTACGTGTGCTTTCCCTGGCATAAGCCTAGAAGTACAATACAAATACAAAATATTGCACCCTTTGGGTTTTCTTTTTCAATCTATGGTTCAACGTAGTGGTACTTGTCAGACCGGTAATCGGAAAGTATTTTAAGAGTGATTTCCAAATCTAAAATTGTAGTGTTCGACGTTAGACACGTTATTGAAGAAGAAATCTCGTCACTGAGTAAATTAGTTAACACAGCGTTAGAAAATCTGATACATATCAGTAACGTCACTTCCGCGGCCGGCAGTCATTGATTGTCCGTATTTGTATTGTGTAAATATCTCTGCCAATCAGAAACGTTGAATTGCATTGCATGCTTATTTTCACAATAACGCAAAAATGGTCTTTAAATGTCCTGTTTCACTTTTTACTTCCCAGAAATCGAAAATCAAGAGGACAAACTCAACCAGAACAATGCGAACCGGAACAATGCGAACCGAAACAACCTCAAGAGGAACAGTCTCAAAATAATGACGAAACAGTAGACAAGAACGTAAAAGAAGAGGTCAAAGAAAACAGAATCATTTTGCAGGTATAGTTACGGTGTCCGCCCACTGGTCCGAAGGCCCATCAGTCCTAAGGTTTAATAGTCCGAAATAAAGGCCCACTTGTCCGAAGGTTCAATAGTCTGACATAAAATGCTCACTAGTCCGAACGTTCATTAGTTTGAAGGTTCACTAGTTCAGGTTCACTAGTCTGAATGCCCAACAGTCCGAAGGTTAGGGTTAGGATATACCTTCGGACTATTGAAACTTCGGACTATTGAAACTTCGGACTATTAGGCCTTCGGACTAGAGAATCTTCGGACTAGTGAGCTTTCAAACTATCAAACAGCCTTTTGGACTAGTGGGCCTTTTCTTTCGGACTAGTGAACCCTTCGGACTATTGGGCTGGCACCATAGCTACAAGTATGATGCCACACCATACAATATTTATTTAACTTATGAGAATTATACGTTTGATGTAAAATAAATGCATTTTTAAATCAGATTAATTATTATTTACAATACACCTACATTCTATTGTGGTAATTCTATGAGTTTTACAAGATGCTATTGGAGCTTTGCAATTTGAGACATCTAGAGAATGTTCTTACTTGTTTGCATTCAGAATGTGATTCAGATTATATAAAAAAATCTTGATATTTGGGAAAATCCCTTTAGAATTTTCAAGCTGATCAGAATTTAAAAGTTATGTTTTGACACATTCTAAATATGGAATGATATAAACATCTCAGAACCCAACATTAAACAATTATATAACCCCTTTTTCCAACCATTATTAATTTGATGCTGTTGCTGTATGCAATGATTGTTATAGGTGATATCATGTTTTTATTGTCAAATTGTTATTGAGATTACTTAACTTTCAGCCAGCCGATTATGCGATGGGTTAAAAAAGTATGAAAGAACATCTGGTCATTCCTGTTTGATTTCCAAATTTTGCACCATTTTCCTTAGTCAGACATTTGGGTGGTCCAATTTACGAGCTTTTGAACGATTGGACATTTAAAGAGTAAACACCCCTCTCTAAATTAATAGAAACTACAAATCTACAACATTCTAAAAGAATGAGTGTAAATGAAAGAGCTGCAAAAGTGCCAATCTCAACCATATATGATAGTATTAAATTGTTGTTATTGTTAAAAAGTGTCAGCCTTATATAGATACAAAATGCATTCTGTGCTATTGTATCTCCTTTTTTTATTAAGCTTTTGAAAACTAAAATCATCTAGATTGAAAGAACTTGACATAGACGAATCGAAGGCATTAAGGTCAGGCTTGACATTTGATTACCACTAATATAAAGAGTTTCAATTGAACAAACGTAATTGTGCTTAAGATAGAAAATGAGTCGCAACAATGACCTTCATATAAAAGAAAGCAATTCCCTTTCATTTCGAAATATCCATAACAATCCATAACAAAATATCCTTCGTAAGCGTAATTTTCATAGTATTTACTATGAAATCAATAATCCTTTCTCTAATTCGAATACTATTTATATCTGCAATCGGTTGGTTATATTTAGCCGTTAGTGACTTGCTATAAATGTCTGCATTGATAGATATTTATAGTTTTGTTATTCTTATAGGAGTACGAGAAGACATTTCACAGGGGGTGGAGGGAGGAGCTGTTTGCTCTGAAAAATTTCAAGTTGCCCTAATTGATAAATAAGCATGACACGAATTTGAAAGTGAGAAAATATTTTAGAAAGTTAGACCAGGCATGATTCATATCAATAGCTTTTGAGAAGCTATAGCTATGTTGGTATCGCAAAAAACAGAAGAGATATCATTTGGTCTTTCTTCCCCTATCTGGAGATTGATTAATTTACCCATGATGTAATTTCTCTAAGAATTCCAATTTCGAATTCATTATACGTGTTGCACAGGAAGCAAAGGGGGAGTCTGTCTAAAATTCACAAGAAATAGCTATGCCTGCTTTTTGTTTTGCAAACGTGTTAATCACCTTATGATTATCATATTAAAGTACTTGGTTTGCATATGAACGTTCAATGTTGATTAAAGCACTGCTGATCAACCTGTCTTCACCCATTGTATTTCTTAAATAAGTTTTCATTCTTCGTAATCCAGTGTGCAAGAAGTTGAAGGAATCACAACAAATATTTGTAAAACCTTTGAAAGTTCTGGAAGCATTGAAAGCAACTCAGCCATTTTCTCATACATTGACATTCATTCCATACATTGTCTCATATATTAGAGTGGCTGTTGTAAAATTTAATGATTCATCCTCAACTTTGAAATTGTTGAAAATAGCAAAATCTGCCTCTAAAAGATCCCTTTTTAATTTTTAGAAATTTGACACTATTTCACAGCTACTTTTATTTGAATTTTCATGCCTTGCAATATCTTCTAAAATACAGTGAATCTCCTGGTCGTTGCTTTCAAATCTGCATTCTAATTTTTGTAAAACTTTGTCAAGCAAACATAAATATGAATTGATCCTGTGGAGGGATGCTATTGGGTTTATGTTGTGTACATCTCCTTTATTCCCCGACCGCCGTTTTGTTTTATTTTCGTCGCTTCAATAAAATTGAAGAAAAAAAACCACTTGACCACCATTTCCCTTTAATGTCACTCATGTAAGGTAAATATGAATATTGAGTGGATAAATTGTTTACAGAAGCAAATAATCTATGAAGAATAAGTGTAGCTGGTATATAAAATGTGTTCTCATAGCAAGGAGGAAAGTGGGAATATCTGCATGATTTTAAGCATATGTACACAATATGTTTGGTAGTGAGGTTTCTGCAGCGGCCTCACCGACCAGAGCTTGCTGACATTTTGAAAACGTTGCCCTTGGAACCCTGGCCTCCTTAAAAGAAACTTCTGTGTCGGAGATCCATTTTCGACTTTTTACTTAGTAGCTCTGTCGTATGTCATAGCATGTTAAACTCAGTTTCCCCTCGACAATTTCGCAGACTCTTGATAGCGAGGGAAGCATTTCTCCTTGCTGTAGTTGCATTTACGTTTTTGCCTTGTAGCCACCTGGAAAGGCTACTGTTACTTGAGAATATTACCTTTGAGATGTTTAATCCAATTATGAAGTCAGAATCTCAATTTGGGATCTTTATATCGCTATCACTTGCCAAAATCAAGAGAGTCTTGACTATTCTTTCTAATTCTTTATAGACAGCTTTTACTGCTTCCCAGAGGCAACGCCATCTTGTCACGCTTAGTGATTTCAGATTTTGTATAATAGATTTCTTGTCAGTTATTATGTCTTTAAATATAGCATGACATTTTGGGCTTCCCTCTAAAAACTTGTAGAAACTTGTAATCGTTCTCAGGGTATTTCGCAAAGGCTCAACCATGTCATTGTATTTTGGATGGCTAAGTTCAGAAGATGGCCATAACAGTGAACATATATGGCAAAAGAACAACACGTGTGGCCAACCCTTTATGAATACCAGACATATTGGCAGCACCATCAAAACACTGTCCAACTATATTCCCAAGGTCCAGATTGGTGTCACTGATAACCTTCTTTACTAGCTTAGACGAAGATTATCCTGTTGTTGATATGGTAGCATAGAAACCAACAAATGTTTTCTTCTTTGTTCCATCTGTAAGGTAACTGAGGCATAATGCAACTTGTTCAGTCTTGCTAATGTCAGATGTTTCATCTACGATTATGGTAAACTTGCCACTCTCCTGGACATCATGGTCTGATAATATGGAAAGCAGCTCATTCTGGATAACTGGCCATGTCCACTGACCATGTTTTTGTAACTGTGTAGTAAGCTGTTTTTCAAGCCATGGAAGATCTTTGCATCTTCGATTTAGAAGCTCCAGAAAACAACCCCTGTTAGTGTCAGAAATTTTCTTAAAATCATATCGCGTTTCCTCATGGCTGCGCTGTGCGATGTTCTACTGTGCTGTGAACATGAAACATTATATAATAACGTTCATATGTTGTCTATTTTGAAGACACTCTTTGTGACAAATATTAAACTGATTAAGAATAGTTGATTTCCCTTTCTCGGTATTTTTTTCTTTCTCGCATTGATCCACTTTATCATTGCTGAACAATCTGATGCACTTTTGGCATGTTTTATGAGACGATCTAGTTTTTTTTTTTTTAATTTACAAATTTAAATAACATTTTTGTTGCATATACTTTATATGCAAAACATGATGCTTCTCTAGTTTCCTTTGAAAAACTCAACCACGGATGTAGCTTAAACCACTCAGGCTCAAATCTAATGTAAAAGATTCCATCCCACATTTCTGTGGGTAGTATTATGTAAGAATTGATTGTGATGAGCCAAAAATGTGCTTTGCACATCAGAAATGTCCTCTTGTTTACCCTCGGTAATTTCACTATGCATTGTGGAATCCCCTAATGTACTTTGGTATTCTGCTGGACTATATATATTTTCTGTTTGTCTCACTAAGCAAATGAGAATCAATGTCACTGGCATCAAAAGAAGCTACTGTCAGGTTAAATCCTCCATACTTTGTTTCTTCAATTGCATATGTGAATGGGACAAATGCAGGATCACTACTTGCTGACTAAGTATCAGGTTGTGATTCATCAGAATTCTTGCAGTCATTCCCAACGTCATCTGTAATACTATTTATGCAAGTGTTCGTCAGTGAAGGAACTCTTAAAACATAATCGAGTTTGATTTGGATCATGTACAACGGTGAATCTAAGTTTCTTCCCATTATGCTTTGCTTTAGTGTGATTTTTTCTTTGTTGTCATAATTCAGTTCCTTTTACATTCATCAAGTTTGACTCTTTGGCGGTACGGTCTTTTTCTCATTTTGTTTCAGTCTCATGACTAGTCATGGTAATCGTGATCAAATCTGAAAAAAGGGAAATCCTATGTCTTAATTTTGGTAAGATAAATATGTGCATGAAGACAATGCAAAGATTTGATATTACAGGAAGCTGAAAGTTTGGACATCGAAAGGGGAACAACTGGAATGTTGTTGCAAGGGGCAGATTCTAAAGAAAAGGCATAGTGTCCATTCCTAATTGATCTACAGTTTCTTCTTACGATAGGCTAAAATTGAAAATTGAAAAAATCTGTTATTTCCGTTAATTTGAACTGCTAATAGGGAACAACTCTGGGCCATTTGCGCAGTGACCGCTTTAGGGCTAGACGACCAAAGCGACTGCTCATGACCCCGTGCTCAAAGGTGTCCCTGCCTTGCATCATGAAAAAATCTTAGTATAGGCCTATTCACTGGGCACTTAATGGAACTGCATCAGGTAGAATTGGATTATCGGTGAGTAAAATGACGTTTTCTAAGTTCAAATAAATTCTATTTGAATTTATCACACAAATTAAAAAAAACAAAAACATTTATATTACCTGTTTTGGATCGGAATTGAAAATCCACTTTTTGACAAGTGCACGTTCATATTATACGTACATGTGTAAGTGGCTTGTGTAAAACAGACTGACAGAAACCTAAAACAGAAATACATGTATTCGAGAACATTGACTAGGAGCAATATTTTTTTTTTATGTTAATGGGAGTAACGCGTACCACGAACAATTGATTATTTATCTCATCACCCACATATACAATATATGGCGATGAGATATTGTAGTCACTTTGCTATATATACATGTAATTGACTATACCACCTACACTGTTTGACCAACCTTAAGGATTGCTTTCTTGTTGCTTTATTTGTTGTTGTTTGAATATTTAATCAGATTAATCCGTCAGCAGGTCAGTGACTTTTAAATCAATCTAATGCTGAATTGGTTGCATTTTTTCTGTAAAATAAAGTGCCAGTGCCCTGAAATCGAAAATAGTATTGCCCTGGGAGAAGCTTGGGGGGGGGGGGGTCCCCAGACCCTGCCTCATACGCCTATAGTTATTCTGATACTTGAGTTTATTTATTTCGTGTTAACCTTCGAGAGTACTTTTTTATGTTTCTGGCGTTTCATCTGTACATATATACCGTACTCTCATACATCATTCGCCATTGTCATTCACACAGTTGTTATGCTGTGATATAATTCCCTGATGACTTTTGGATTCGTCATCTCATTTCTATGAGAATCAATAACAATGTTAATGTTATTTGAGGATATAAGTGACATTTAAAAGTTGAAACAAAGGTTTATTTTGGATATGTCGATCACGCTTTTTACTATGTCTTTGATCTAATATATTTCTTATCGGTTTGGAGTGATTAGAGTAAATGTGATGATTTACTATGGTATTTTATACTCTACTGTGCTATGCAGTTTTACGGTATTTTATGATTGTGTTATGTTAAGTCATGTTATGTTATTTGCCCTTTGGAAGTTTTGAAGAAAGGTCTTTCTGTATCACGCTGAAAATATACAGTATACCTTAACCTCTTTTTGAAGTAATACATTAAGAAGTGTTATTGAATCCATTGCGACTTTTCGTTCCTATACAGTATACGATGTTACCCAAGCTCTTTAAAGCAGATGGGAACGTTTTGCTCGCGAATTAGATAGTTAGAGCCTTTATCCCACCCTTAACAATAGAGCAGGGAGTTGTCATCTAAATGACAACTCCCTGAATAGAAGCAGTAAATAGAGAATGTTGTTATACGCACTGTGCCAATCTCAATCTTTTATCTTTCCTCAACAGAATATCATTGGGGAAATCTGCCCAATGTTTCTTCGTTTCTGGTACTCGGAGAGGCAGACGAACGTGACGGAGCTGACAGACTTGTTTGATTTAGTTGTGCACGTCAGTGCTGGCATAACGAAGAGTTTTCATGAAGCAGCAAAAGACTACTGTGAACGTCATTTCTCTTCATCAGAAGTATATCGCTTTCCGCCGATATTATCCAAGGACGATTACGAAGAAACCGAACCAGATTGTAATGAAAACGCCGATGACATTGACGAACTTTTTGATGAAGAATTTATTGTCACAATTCACTGCAAGAAGTTGATAAATTTGCAAAATTGCTCGAAGGCTGGGTTCAGAAACGCAATTACAGTGCATTCATATTTACTGATTTCAAATTCAAAAACTATCTGGAAACTGGGAAATTTAATATAGGTAGAAGGGTAAAAGGTGATAATGAAATTCTAGCCATTATTGAACAGGTTGGTGTCATTGTCGTCCAAATCAGGTGTTGTAGCAAGGAAACTAAGGAGGGTACTCTTTGTCACGTAATAAGGAAAGCATTCTCTCAAAGCTGCAAAGACAAAATGTTGTTCCACGAGTGCAATCATGACCTATCGTATGTAGACGCACAATTGCCAATCTACGGTTTGGTAGGTCTTCCTCTACTTAATGAAGTTATTTTAAGTAAACTTAATGTTTGCTCCCACCATAGAAGAATGATTATGACAGAATCTGCGATGAATTATATAGCGTTTGAAAATCGTCTTGACAGCATAATCTTAAAATCACCTAACAAACCCGCTTTCACTCACCAACATTATAAGGAGTTATGCACACGATATGTCGCCTTGGCCTCTTCAGTGAAAACCCCGACGTATTCCAAGTCAATAAGGCTGAAGCCACATATCGCATTGTTAACGCCACAACAGAAGTTAGTTATCGACAGATGTGACCATTTGCACGTCATATCTGGTGATTATGGGACCGGTAAGACACTGATTCTTGCTTCGAAGGCTCAGCAGGTAGCAAGCGCGGATCCATCTTGCAGCGTGCACATCATCACATGCGCGGGTATTGATAATGATTTGGACTGTAATGTTCGTGACGATCATCAAGCATTAACACACATGCGCATGTTTTTCGCTGATATCACAGCGAACAACATAAACATCAACTGCTACGGCAGTCTCTTTGATCATTCTAAAGATGATGAGTACATTCCAGCTGATCCGATGCATTTCGTACACATTATTAGCAAATTGTTTAGAACCGAAGACACTGTCCACCATGTATTCTTGGACGAGATACCGTTACCCTTACTTGATCCGTCGCACGGAGTTCTCGAGTTGGTATCAAGTCAGATGCAACAAACATCTTATTTGTGGGTGGCCATTGCATCTCACAGCTACAAAATCAATTTACGAAATAAGCAGAATCCGGAATTAGTGCAAGACAGAGTTCCGATATCATTCGCGTGTACTTACCTGAATAAAGTAATGCGAGTCCCTCGAAATGTACTTAAGATGATCAAACTCGTAAATTCCATCACTGGAGTCGGACATCATACGTATAGTCAGAGTGGACACACACACAACGGTCCAGTGCCAATATTATATTCAGTACCACCTTGTATATGTAGGCAATTTTTTGACCATCCTTTGCTATGTGACTGCGTTTCGCGCCGTATTCAAACAACACTCCGTACCGTACTTGCAGAAATTGGTCAATCTTTCAAAAGGCGAGACATAGTGCTAATGATCCACGTGTCAACCATGGGTACTGTGTACGATTCCCTCTACCATGTGTTGAATTTATCTTTTCATTCCTTTGGTATTCCTCTGAAATGGTGTACAAGGTGGCATTATTTCCTTGAAGTGGAATCAGACGATCTCACAGAATCGACGAATCATGGGAAATTTCCCACACAGTGTACTAACAATAGTTCAAATAACGACACCATTTTGGTAGTGAATGACATCACGTACATTGGATGTGAAAACCAGGTGGTAATCGGTATTGATCCGTTCGGCATGCATCAATGGTGTCCTGGCGGTTGGTCCACGCTACCTTTAACAAGATGCGTGTCTCAGTACATACACATCGCGTGGTCCAAAAATGAGGCGCGCGCAATGTGGCTTGTAGAAATGAGTGAAAACTCAATAAATGTACAAGAGAGTGAGGATATGTCAGATGACGAAAAAGCGCGCATGTTGGAGGGAATTGCACAATATAAAAAAAGTAAAGGAGAGTGCCTTGACCATCTCTTAGAGGAGCATTTGATTGAAGAATGTACAGTCCATTTTGATCGTTTTGATGACGTCAATGGCATATCGCAGGACAAATTCATTACCTTGTAATAAGTTGTCACAAACACAGATTTACGAAGTTAAGGAATTAAGAGTTCTACCATATGCGATCAAATAAGACACTCCTCCTTGTGCACATGCGTGAACTTACGTCATAATAAATGCGTTCTTGAATGGGTTATATTTTGATCCGATTCAATCATGCGCTCTAAAAGAAATTGACTTTCTCTCAGTGTCAGCCTGTAAGACAGGTGCCATCAATGAAATAATCAATATTGCTTAGCGATGTAGTCACTAGGGAGAAAAATTGGTTGGGTAGTTGGAATGTCAGCTCATTTTGTCCGACAGCAAGGACTTTGACCAAGAAGTTGGAATGGTCACCAATCAAGAAGGAAGCACCCCAAAAACTTCTCAGTTACCCTGGGAAAAGTCTGCTAATTCCATTTATTGTTGTGCATAATAGTAAAGGATTCTTCAAAGGAGAGTATTTGCAGTGACACTGAGCTGTCTTCAAATCTTACTTTGTACAAGTCCTAGGTGTATTAGCTTGTCAGTTATCTTTTTGACTTGAGTTCTGTCATGAATTAGTGAATCTGTCCGAATTTATTGAAAGGTTGAATATTTGACTAATAACCAGGGTTGTCAAACGCCCAATCCTCCTCCGCGCGAACAAAACCAAAACAGAGCGGAGGCAAACAAGACATAAGCTGAAACTTTTCAAAAGACTAATCTACATTGACAGTTCAAAAACTTCTGAAGGAACAATTATCTTTAGATGAGTAGGCTGTCTTCAAAAATGTTATATTTTAGACCATAAGCAAATGGGAGAGAAGAAGAGGGGGTATTCTATTTTCTACTTGTGATATGATACCTATATCAATCATACAATTTTTGAAACGAAGTTGGGACATATGTCGCTATTCCAAAATATTAAATTAATAAAGTTGACCATCAAAGTATCATCAGTATCAAATAATTTTGTCGGAAATTTCGCATAATAATTTTGAAACTGAAAGTGATAGTCGATCAGCGTTGCATTCCGATGTTTTCTGTAGATTTAATATTCTTATTTAGTTACCCTGGGAAAAGTCTGCTAATTCCATTTATTGTTGTGCATAATAGTAAAGGATTCTTCAAAGGAGAGTATTTGCAGTGACACTGAGCTGTCTTCAAATCTTACTTCGTACAAGTCCTAGGTGTATTAGCTTGTCAGTTATCTTTTTGACTTAAGTTCTGTCATGAATTAGTGAATCTGTCCGAATTTATTGAAAGGTTGAATATTTGACTAAACACCAGGGTTGTCAAACGCCCAATCCTCCTCCGCGCGAACAAAACCAAAACAGAGCGAAGGCAAACAAGACATAAGCTGAAACTTTTCAAAAGACTCATCTACATTGACAGTTCAAAAACTTCTGAAGGAACAATTATCTTTAGATGAGTAGGCTGTCTTCAAAAATGTTATATTTTAGACCATAAGCAAATGGGAGAGAAGAAGAGGGGGGAATTCTATTTTCTACCTGTGATATGATACCTATATCAATCATACAATTTTTGAAACGAAGTTGGGACATATGTCGCTATTCCAAAATATCAAATGAATAAAGTTGACCATCAAAGTTAACCATCAGTATCAAATAATTTTGTCGGAAATTTCGCATAATAATTTTGAAACTGAAAGTGATAGTCGATCAGCGTTGCATTCCGATGTTTTCTGTAGATTTAATATTCTTATTTCATATGCTTAAGAAGCAAATTGAAGGGATTGTTCCAACTGCTAGCCGATGGTGGCGCTGTGCACAACTTTTGTATGGATTTAGCGATCTTACAAAAATAATGCCGATTTACTTTCTTCTACCAGGGTTATTAATCGTTCAAGGTTTTTTAGACAAACTGCAAGGATATTATGAGCATTACAATGTTGTATACAGTGGAAATTTTTCATAAAAAGTAAAATAATAATTGTATTGTTTTCTTCTTTCATTTCGATATTCTAAAAGTGAATACAAATTTGTAATGAATACAGATGAATTAAATGTTTGATAATCCAATGCTTGTCGGTACTGCTTTATGTATTTTGTATTTAAATTATGGAAATAATTATGATAAGCGAATCGAAGAACAATTGCGGCGCTACAAAGTAGGGGTGGGGGGGGGGACACTTTCCCCCTCGAGATTGCTTCCCCCGCTTTCCCCCAGAATATTTTGTAAAGCGACATATTTCGTCCGACTTATAGGCTTTTACCTCTATGAGACAAAATTGCCCCTCTCTTGACCCGTGCCCATGACCAAACTTCTCGCGCCGCCACTATCGAAGAAAATTTTGGAATGAATACAGATGTAAATTAAATATTAGATAATCCAATGCTTGTCGGTACTGCTTTATGTATTTTGTATTCAAATTATGAAAATAATTCTTATAAGCGAATCGAAGAACAGTTGCGGCGCTACAGAGTAGGGGGTGGGGGAGGGTTGGTGACACTTTCCCCCTCGAAATTGCTTCCTCCAGAAAATGTTGTTAAGTGACATATTTTAACCCATTTATAGGCTTTTACCTCCATGAGACAAAATTGCCTCTCTCTTGACCCCTCCCCATGACCAAAATCCTCGCGCCGCCACTATTAAAGAACATTTTTAGAATCCTATGCAGAGCCGCAACATTTAAATCATTATATACTATTTTACGTGTTTCTCACTCATGACCGTATTTTACATTGTTTTTTAATTTATGAAGAATGAATACAAACATGGTCTTCGACAGAGCCATGAGGTCATAAGCCAAATCTCGAGGAAGGATGTCCTTTCGGAGAGGCCATTTGATTTCAAGTCGCCATTCTACATGACATGGTTAACTTTTCGATTTTTTTGGGTAACCTTGATTGCGAACCGAAAAAACCCCAAGAAAAACAAAAAATAGAATGCGGTACAATATATTCCTCTATCCATTTGTTTCACGATAAGGGGTGGGTTACATTAGATGTAAGAAGCGAGACCGCTCAAATATTGTTGTCAGGTGGCAGAGGATAAACAGCAGCGAATTTGATGTCGCAAATTTTCAAATTGATTGAATCAGATCATTAAATTAAAACTGTACATTGGTCAACTTCTAAACAAACATGACAAATTTGTATTTGTTTTCTCACAATTTTTAAATAAATTTTGGAAATTTCCAAGATCACTTAAAGATGTGTACGCTAGATTACGTGGTGCTTTGGGGTGGGTGATCTCTCTACTCAGCTTCCAAAACTGCATGGGTAGGAATCTCGCTTTGGTTAAAGGCTATCTGACGTGATTAAAATGTGGCGGCGTACAATTTATTCCAAAACGATATAGATCGGCCTCTCAATGTAAGTGAACATTGTGCCATATTGCGTATCGACCAATCAAAACACACGGAATTGAAATCTATTTACATCCACATTAAAGACGATAACTGGCCTTTAAATAATCAAAAGAGCACCACAGTTGTTTCATGAACTGTCATAGGCATATAGGCTTTGAATCAACTTTTAAAGTTTTTAGCTTTTTCACACGGTGGCGTAGTTTCTAAAGTTATAAGCCCGTATTGTTCTCAGATCACTACAGTATCTAATTGAGGATAACCGACACCATTTTAGTCCGATACAAACTGAAAGGGAACCATACAAAACACCACACTCCATACGCAAGTGCTCCAGTTCGTAATTAGTACAGGACAGGACAGGAGGGGGGGGCAATGGCCCCAATAGATATCAGGGCAATACAATTTTCAACTAGGCTTTTACTTTTCGGCCTATGGGTAATTGCCAACTTTGGTCCTGGCAAAGGGAGTAAGTAGGATCACCTCTCAGGGGACAAGAACTCGAAAAATTCTGGTAGTTGCAATAGATTTATCTGCTTCAAGTTTGCATTAAATGTTGCTGATAATTGCGGAATCTCCTTGAACTTTTTGGGAATCTCCTTAAACAGTTAAATTTTTGGGAAATGTGCTAACAAATTTGGGAAATGTGCTAGAATTTTTGGGAAATGTCCTAGAATATTAGGGAAATCTTTATCAATTTTTGGGAATTTTTTTTATTTTATGTTTAATTTTTCGCAAACTTTTTGCGTAATTTTCTTCAATTTCCTGAAAATTTTCTTCAATTTTTTTTCAAATCTTCGGCGATTTTCTTTAAATCTCCCCTTCACTTTTCTGGAAATTTTCTTCAATTTCGCCTACTTGTTAAATTGGATTTCAAGTTCGATATTCACCGTCGCAATGGTGTGGAAGAAGGAATAACTTACTTTCTCTATTAAATGTCTGATTGTTATCGAATGAGTTATGTGCTGCTTTGATGCGACTATTATATGATGCGAAATCTTTTTATGTAGTAAAATAGTGCGAGAGAAAGACTAAAAGCAGAAAATGTAATCTCTACTTGATGTAATTTAAAAGCAACTTCCATACGATAGTTAACTATTCCTGTTTACATTATTCAACATTAGATTTTCTTAAACACTATCAAAACTTGAATTTTAATGTATCACACATTTAGTTTTCAGATCATTGCAACTTACTTGTGTACTTGCTTGGAGTTTGCATTCCGTTATAGAAAGAGAGCAAATTAAATGCGACGTGTGTACTTTACAAATAATGTTACTCTTCGATACTCTTCAAATGATGACTTGAATGGTGATGGGTAGGGGAGGGGTGGGGTGGGGTGGGGTAGGGGAGGATGTTTTACTGTTTAAGTCATGACCAACTTAAAGGTGACCAACTTGAAACGAAAATGTAAATTTCACCGGAATCAATTTGATGATCTCGTGCCGTCTGAAGTACTAAGATATAACCGTTGCAACAGTGTGGAAGAAGACAAGTTTTGGCTTTCCCTGTCAAATGTCTGACTGTAACAGAATGAGTTGTGTGTTGCTTTGTTGCGGCGTCTTATGTTATAAATTGGTACAAGAAAAGCAACTAAAAGCTGCAAAACAAATCCATATTCGGCTTGATTCTTAAAGCAACTTCTATAATCTTCCTTGTTTACACATTTAGCATTTGATTTTCTATTCGAAAATAACTTCTTGGGGTAGTTTAATAAGCTCTCTCACTGGGGGTTCACAATTCACGCTATGGTCATATACGAAGCAAATTTCATTGTCGCATAACTTTAACACTATCAAAAGTTGAATTTTAGTGTTATGATGTCAGAGATATGATTCTAAAACTATTACAACTTACTTGCTTGGATTTTGTTCTGTGACTTTAAATAAAACTGATCTTCATGAGATGAATCCCAATATGTGCCTCCCGTTAAGGCCCGAAAAAGAGAACATGAAATGCTATGTGTGCACTTTACAAGCGATATTGTTTAAATGATGACTTTTGTTTACTTGTGAAGAAATCTTGCTATATAGCAGTATTACGTAATAGACTATGCGTTTGCGCGTCTTTTTGTTGCGCATTTCTGTCACAGTGCATATATAATATGTAAGTTCTCTTCAGTAATTTAAAATGATGCATTTTGCTGCAACTGACGTCATGTGCACATAGAGCGCATGGAAACCTCTTGCAACAGAAGGGCGCACTTTAAAAGGCAGCGCTTACTATAACGCATTCATTTGAGGTCATTTCCTACCTGAACTTCGTGGTGATTGCGTGTAACGTCTACAGTGCGTGCGTGTGTGGGGCACATCCATAGAAAAGGTCCCACGCATGATCAAAGCTCAACATGCAAGCATGGAAGGATGCCAAAACAAGCGCATGTTGTAAAACATCGATTGTTTCCAAACTATTTTACTTACGAGTCCATCATATACTTTGAAACGTACACCGTAATAACCCTTTGATAAAGCGTGGTGGTGTTTGCGTTTGCAGTAAGCGCAAAATCTTCATGCAGTATCGAAAGTAATTATATTAGGACCAAGCCCCGTGCATTCCCATACAGTTCAATGATAAAAATATGATCCACATATAATTGTTCAATTCAGTGCGTACAAACGTTTACGCACATACGGGTTCTTTAATACGCACAACTTTGAAATTGTTGAAAATAGCAAAATCTGCCTCTAAAAGATCCCTTTTTAATTTTTAGAAATTTGACACTATTTCACAGCTACTTTTATTTGAATTTTCATGCCTTGCAATATCTTCTAAAATACAGTGAATCTCCTGGTCGTTGCTTTCAAATCTGCATTCTAATTTCTGTAAAACTTTGTCAAGCAAACATAAATATGAATTGATCCTGTGGAGGGATGCTATTGGGTTTATGTTGTGTACATCTCCTTTATTCCCCAACCGCCGTTTTGTTTTATTTTCGTCGCTTCAATAAAATTGAAGAAAAAAAACCACTTGACCACCATTTCCCTTTAATGTCACTCATGTAAGGTAAATATGAATATTGAGTGGATAAATTGTTTACAGAAGCAAATAATCTATGAAGAATAAGTGTAGCTGGTATATAAAATGTGTTCTCATAGCAAGGAGGAAAGTGGGAATATCTGCATGATTTTAAGCATATGTACACAATATGTTTGGTAGTGAGGTTTCTGCAGCGGCCTCACCGACCAGAGCTTGCTGACATTTTGAAAACGTTGCCCTTGGAACCCTGGCCTCTTTAAAAGAAACTTCTGTGTCGGAGATCCATTTTGACTTTTACTTAGTAGCTCTGTCGTATGTCATAGCATGTTAAACTCAGTTTCCCCTCGACAATTTCGCAGACTCTTGATAGCGAGGGAAGCATTTCTCCTTGCTGTAGTTGCATTTATTACGTTTTTGCCTTGTAGCCACCTGGAAAGGCTACTGGTACTTGAGAATATTACCTTTGAGATGTTTAATCCAATTATGAAGTCAGAATCTCAATTTGGGATCTTTATATCGCTATCACTTGCCAAAATCAAGAGAGTCTTGACTATTCTTTCTAATTCTTTATAGACAGCTTTTACTGCTTCCCAGAGGCAACGCCATCTTGTCACGCTTAGTGATTTCAGATTTTGTATAATAGATTTCTTGTCAGTTATTATGTCTTTAAATATAGCATGACATTTTGGGCTTCCTCTAAAAACTTGTAGAAACTTGTAATCGTTCTCAGGGTATTTCGCAAAGGCTCAACCATGTCATTGTATTTTGATGGCTAAGTTCAGAAGATGGCCATAACAGTGAACATATATGGCAAAAGAACAACACGTGTGGCCAACCCTTTATGAATACCAGACATATTGGCAGCACCATCAAAACACTGTCCAACTATATTCCCAAGGTCCAGATTGGTGTCACTGATAACCTTCTTTACTAGCTTAGACGAAGATTATCCTGTTGTTGATATGGTAGCATAGAAACCAACAAATGTTTTCTTCTTTGTTCCATCTGTAAGGTAACTGAGGCATAATGCAACTTGTTCAGTCTTGCTAATGTCAGATGTTTCATCTACGATTATGGTAAACTTGCCACTCTCCTGGACATCATGGTCTGATAATATGGAAAGCAGCTCATTCTGGATAACTGGCCATGTCCACTGACCATGTTTTTGTAACTGTGTAGTAAGCTGTTTTTCAAGCCATGGAAGATCTTTGCATCTTCGATTTAGAAGCTCCAGAAAACAACCCCTGTTAGTGTCAGAAATTTTCTTAAAATCATATCGCGTTTCCTCATGGCTGCGCTGTGCGATGTTCTACTGTGCTGTGAACATGAAACATTATATAATAACGTTCATATGTTGTCTATTTTGAAGACACTCTTTGTGACAAATATTAAACTGATTAAGAATAGTTGATTTCCCTTTCTCGGTATTTTTTTCTTTCTCGCATTGATCCACTTTATCATTGCTAAACAATCTGATGCACTTTTGGCATGTTTTATGAGACGATCTAGTTTTTTTTTTTAATTTACAAATTTAAATAACATTTTTGTTGCATATACTTTATATGCAAAACATGATGCTTCTCTAGTTTCCTTTGAAAAACTCAACCACGGATGTAGCTTAAACCACTCAGGCTCAAATCTAATGTAAAAGATTCCATTCCACATTTCTGTGGGTAGTATTATGTAAGAATTGATTGTGATGAGCCAAAAATGTGCTTTGCACATCAGAAATGTCCTCTTGTTTACCCTCGGTAATTTCACTATGCATTGTGGAATCCCCTAATGTACTTTGGTATTCTGCTGGACTATATATATTTTCTGTTTGTCTCACTAACAAATGAGAATCAATGTCACTGGCATCAAAAGAAGCTACTGTCAGGTTAAATCCTCCATACTTTGTTTCTTCAATTGCATATGTGAATGGGACAAATGCAGGATCACTACTTGCTGACTAAGTATCAGGTTGTGATTCATCAGAATTCTTGCAGTCATTCCCAACGTCATCTGTAATACTATTTATGCAAGTGTTCGTCAGTGAAGGAACTCTTAAAACATAATCGAGTTTGATTTGGATCATGTACAACGGTGAATCTAAGTTTCTTCCCATTATGCTTTGCTTTAGTGTGATTTTTTCTTTGTTGTCAGAATTCAGTTCCTTTTACATTCATCAAGTTTGACTCTTTGGCGGTACGGTCTTTTTCTCATTTTGTTTCAGTCTCATGACTAGTCATGGTAATCGTGATCAAATCTGAAAAAAGGGAAATCCTATGTCTTAATTTTGGTAAGATAAATATGTGCATGAAGACAATGCAAAGATTTGATATTACAGGAAGCTGAAAGTTTGGACATCGAAAGGGGAACAACCGGAATGTTGTTGCAAGGGGCAGATTCTAAAGAAAAGGCATAGTGTCCATTCCTAATTGATCTACAGTTTCTTCTTACGATAGGCTAAAATTGAAAATTTAAAAAATCTGTTATTTCTGTTAATTTGAACTGCTAATAGGGAACAACTCTGGGCCATTTGCGCAGTGACCGCTTTAGGGCTAGACGACCAAGGCGACTGCTCATGACCCCGTGCTCAAAGGTGTCCCTGCCTTGCATCATGAAAACATCTTAGTATAGGCCTATTCACTGGGCACTTAATGGAACTGCATCAGGTAGAATTGGATTATCGGTGAGTAAAATGACGTTTTCTAAGTTCAAATAAATTCTATTTGAATTTATCACACAAATTTAAAAAAAAACACATTTATATTACCTGTTTTGGATCGGAATTGAAAATCCACTTTTTGACAAGTGCACGTTCATATTATACGTACATGTGTAAGTGGCTTGTGTAAAACAGACTGACAGAAACCCAAAACAGAAATACATGTATTCGAGAACATTGACTAGGAGCAATATTTTTTTTTTTATGTTAATGGGAGTAACGCGTACCACGAACAATTGATTATTTATCTCATCACCCACATATACAATATATGGCGATGAGATATTGTAGTCACTTTGCTATATATACATGTAATTGACTATACCACCTACACTGTTTGACCAACCTTAAGGATTGCTTTCTTGTTGCTTTATTTGTTGTTGTTTGAATATTTAATCAGATTAATCCGTCAGCAGGTCAGTGACTTTTAAATCAATCTAATGCTGAATTGGTTGCATTTTTCTGTAAAATAAAGTGCCAGTGCCCTGAAATCGAAAAATAGTATTGCCCTGGGAGAAGCTTGGGGGGAGGGGGTCCCAGACCCTGCCTCATACGCCTATAGTTATTCTGATACTTGAGTTTATTTATTTCGTGTTAACCTTCGAGAGTACTTTTTTATGTTTCTGGCGTTTCATCTGTACATATATACCGTACTCTCATACATCATTCGCCATTGTCATTCACACAGTTGTTATGCTGTGATATAATTCCCCTGATGACTTTTGGATTCGTCATCTCATTTCTATGAGAATCAATAACAATGTTAATGTTATTTGAGGATATAAGTGACATTTAAAAGTTGAAACAAAGGTTTATTTTGGATATGTCGATCACGCTTTTTGCTATGTCTTTGATCTAATATATTTCTTATCGGTTTGGAGTGATTAGAGTAAATGTGATGATTTACTATGGTATTTTATACTCTACTGTGCTATGCAGTTTTACGGTATTTTATGATTGTGTTATGTTAAGTCATGTTATGTTATTTGCCCTTTGGAAGTTTTGAAGAAAGGTCTTTCTGTATCACGCTGAAAATATACAGTATACCTTAACCTCTTTTTGAAGTAATACATTAAGAAGTGTTATTGAATCCATTGCGACTTTTCGTTCCTATACAGTATACGATGTTACCAAGCTCTTTAAAGCAGATGGGGAACGTTTTGCTCATGAATTAGATAGTTAGAGCCTTTATCCCACCCTTAACAATAGAGCAGGAGTTGTCATCTAAATGACAACTCCTGAATAGAAGCAGTAAATAGAGAATGTTGTTATACGCACTGTGCCAATCTCAATGTTTTATCTTTCCTCAACAGAATATCATTGGGGAAATCTGCCCAATGTTTCTTCGTTTCTGGTACTCGGAGAGGCAGACGAACGTGACGGAGCTGACAGACTTGTTTGATTTAGTTGTGCACGTCAGTGCTGGCATAACGAAGAGTTTTCATGAAGCAGCAAAAGACTACTGTGAACGTCATTTCTCTTCATCAGAAGTATATCGCTTTCCGCCGATATTATCCAAGGACGATTACGAAGAAACCGAACCAGATTGTAATGAAAACGCCGATGACATTGACGAACTTTTTGATGAAGAATTTATTGTCACCAATTCACTGCAAGAAGTTGATAAATTTGCAAAATTGCTCGAAGGCTGGGTTCAGAAACGCAATTACAGTGCATTCATATTTACTGATTTCAAATTCAAAAACTATCTGGAAACTGGGAAATTTGATATAGGTAGAAGGGTAAAAGGTGATAATGAAATTCTAGCCATTATTGAACAGGTTGGTGTCATTGTCGTCCAAATCAGGTGTTGTAGCAAGGAAACTAAGGAGGGTACTCTTTGTCACGTAATAAGGAAAGCATTCTCTCAAAGCTGCAAAGACAAAATGTTGTTCCACGAGTGCAATCATGACCTATCGTATGTAGGCGCACAATTGCCAATCTACGGTTTGGTAGGTCTTCCTCTACTTAATGAAGTTATTTTAAGTAAACTTAATGTTTGCTCCCACCATAGAAGAATGATTATGACAGAATCTGCGATGAATTATATAGCGTTTGAAGATCGTCTTGACAGCATAATCTTAAAATCACCTAACAAACCCGCTTTCACTCACCAACATTATAAGGAGTTATGCACACGATATGTCGCCTTGGCCTCTTTAGTGAAAACCCCGACGTATTCCAAGTCAATAAGGCTGAAGCCACATATCGCATTGTTAACGCCACAACAGAAGTTAGTTATCGACAGATGTGACCATTTGCACGTCATATCTGGTGATTATGGGACCGGTAAGACACTGATTCTTGCTTCGAAGGCTCAGCAGGTAGCAAGCGCGGATCCATCTTGCAGCGTGCACATCATCACATGCGCGGGTATTGATAATGATTTGGACTGTAATGTTCGTGACGATCATCAAGCATTAACACACATGCGCATGTTTTTCGCTGATATCACAGCGAACAACATAAACATCAACTGCTACGGCAGTCTCTTTGATCATTCTAAAGATGATGAGTACATTCCAGCTGATCCGATGCATTTCGTGCACATTATTAGCAAATTGTTTAGAACCGAAGACACTGTCCACCATGTATTCTTGGACGAGATACCGTTACCCTTACTTGATCCGTCGCACGGAGTTCTCGAGTTGGTATCAAGTCAGATGCAACAAACATCTTATTTGTGGGTGGCCATTGCATCTCACAGCTACAAAATCAATTTACGAAATAAGCAGAATCCGGAATTAGTGCAAGACAGAGTTCCGATATCATTCGCGTGTACTTACCTGAATAAAGTAATGCGAGTCCCTCGAAATGTACTTAAGATGATCAAACTCGTAAATTCCATCACTGGAGTCGGACATCATACGTATAGTCAGAGTGGACACACACACAACGGTCCAGTGCCAATATTATATTCAGTACCACCGTGTATATGTAGGCAATTTTTTGACCATCCTTTGCTATGTGACTGCGTTTCGCGCCGCATTCAAACAACACTCCGTACCGTACTTGCAGAAATTGGTCAATCTTTCAAAAGGCGAGACATAGTGCTGATGATCCACGTCTCAACCATGGGTACTGTGTACGATTCCCTCTACCATGTGTTGAATTTATCTTTTCATTCCTTTGGTATTCCTCTGAAATGGTGTACAAGGTGGCATGATTTCCTTGAAGTGGAATCAGACGATCTCACAGAATCGACGAATCATGGGAAATTTCTTACACAGTGTACTAACAATAGTTCAAATAAGGACACCATTTTGGTAGTGAATGACATCACGTACATTGGATGTGAAAACCAGGTGGTAATCGGTATTGATCCGTTCGGCATGCATCAATGGTGTCCTGGTGGTTGGTCCACGCTACCTTTAACAAGGTGCGTGTCTCAGTACATACACATCGCGTGGTCCAAAAATGAGGCGCGCGCAATGTGGCTTGTAGAAATGAGTGAAAACTCATTAAATGTACAAGAGAGTGAAGATATGTCAGATGACGAAAAAGCGCGCATGTTAGAGGGAATTGCACAATATAAAAAAAGTAAAGGAGAGTGCCTTGACCATCTCCTAGAGGAGCATTTGATGGAAGAATGTACAGTCCATTTTGATCGTTTTGATGACGTCAATGGCATATCGCAGGACAAATTCATTACCTTGTAATAAGTTGTCACAAACACAGATTTACGAAGTTAAGGAATTAAGAGTTCTACCATATGCGATCAAATAAGACACTCCTCCTTATGCACATGCGTGAACTTACGTCATAATAAATGCGTTCTTGAATGGGTTATACTTTGATCCGATTCAATCATGCGCTAAAAAGAAATTTACTTTCTCTCAGTGTCAGCCTGTAAGACAGGTGCCATCAATGAAATAATCAACATTGCTTAGCGATGTAGTCACTAGGGAGAAAAATTGGATGGGTTAGTTGGAATGTCAGCTCATTTTGTCCGACAGCAAGGACTTGGACCAAGAAGTTGGAATGGTCACCAATCAAGAAGGAAGCACCCCAAAAATTTCTCAGTTACCCTGGGAAAAGTCTGCTAATTCCATTTATTGTTGTGCATATAATAGTAAAGGATTCTTCAAACGAGAGTATTTGCAGTGACACTGAGCTGTCTTCAAATCTTACTTCGTATAAGACCTTGGTGTATTAGCTTGTCAGTTATCTTTTTGACTTAAGGTCTGTCATGAATTAGTGAATCTGTCCGAATTTATTAAAAGGCTGAATATTTGACTATACACCAGGGTTGTCAAACGCCCAATCCTCCTCCGCGCGAACAAAACCAAAACAGAGCGGAGGCAAACAAGACATAAGCTGAAACTATTCAAAAGACTAATCTACTTTGACAGTTCAAAAACTTCTGAAGGAACAATTATCTTTAGATGAGTAGGCTGTCTTCAAAAATGTTATGTTTTAGACCAGAAGCAAATGGGAAAGAAGGGGAGGGGGGTATTCTATTTTCTACCTGTGATATGATACCTATATCAATCATACAATTTTCGAAACGAACTTGGGACATATGTCGTGATTCCAAAATATTAAATTAATAAAGTTGACCATCACAGTTGACCATCAGTATCAAATAACTTTGTCGGAAATTTCGCATAATAATTTTGAAACTTAAAGTGATAATCGATCAGCGTTGCATTCCGATGTTTTCTGTAGATTTAATATTCTTATTTCATATGCTTAAAGAAGCAAATTGAAGAGATTGTTCCAACTGCTAGCCGATGGTGGCGCTGTGCACAACTTTTGTACCGATTTAGCGATCTTACAAATATAATGCCAATTTACTTTCTTCTACCAGGGTTATTAATCGTTCAAGGTTTTTTTAGACAAACTGCAAGGATAAAAACTAAAATAATAATTGTATCGTTTTCTTCTTTCATTTCGACATTTTAAAAGTGAATACAACTTTGTAATGAATACAAATGAATTAAATGTTTGATAATCCAATGCTTGTCGGTACTGCTTTATGTATTTTGTATTCAAATTATGGAAATAATTATGATAAGCAAATCGAAGAACAGTTGCGGCGCTACAGGGTAGAGGTGGGGGGAGGACACTTTTCCCCTCGAGATTGCTTCCCCCCACTTTCTTAAAAAAAATATTTTGTAAAGCGACATATTTCGTCCGACTTATAGGCTTTTACCTCCATGAGACAAAATTGCCCTTCTCTTGACCCATGCCCATGACCAAACTCCTCGCGCCGCTACTATCGAAGAACATTTTGGAATGAATACAGATGTACATTAAATGTTAGATAATCCAGTGCTTGTCGGTACTGCTTTATGTATTTTGTATTCAAATTATGAAAATAATTCTGATAATCAAATCGAAAAACAGTTGCGGCGCTACAGATTAGGGGGTGGGGAGGGTTGGTGACACTTTCCCCCTCGAAATTGCTTCCCCCAGAAAATGTTGTTAAGTGACATATTTTGTCCGATTTAAAGGCTTTTACTTCCATGAGACAAAATTTCCCCTCTCTTGACCCCTCCACCAAAATCCTCGCGCCGCCACTATCGAAGAACATTTTTGGAATCATATGCAGAGCCGCAACATTTAAATCATTATATATTATTTTACGTGTTTCTTACTCATGACCGTATTTTACATTGTTTTCTAAATTATGAAGAATGAATACAAACATGGTCTCCGACAGAGTCATGAGGTCATAAGCCAAATCTCGAGGAAGGATGTCCTTTCGGAGAGGCCATTTTATTTCAAGTCGCCATTCTACATGACATGGTTAACTTTTCGATTTTTTTGGGGTAACCTTGATTGCGAACCGAAAAAAACAAGAAAAAACAAAAATAGAAGGCGGGACAATATATTTCTCTATCCATTTGTTTCATGGTAAGGGGTGGGTTACATTAGATGTAAGAGGCAAGACTGCTCAAATATTGTTGTCAGGTGGCAGATGATAAACAGCAGCGAATTTGATGTCGCAAATTTTCAAATTGATCAGATCATTAAATTAAAAATGTACATTGGTCAAGTTCTAAACAAACATGACAAATTTGTATTTGTTTTCTCACAATTTTTATATAAATTTCGAAAATGTCCAATATCACTTAAAGATGTGTTCGTTAGATTACGTTGTGCTTTGGGGTGGGTGATCTTTCTAGATGAGTAGGCTGTCTTCAAAAATGTTATGTTTTAGACCAGAAGCAAATGGGAAAGATGGGGAAGGGGGTATTCTATTTTTACCTGTGATATGATACCTATATCAGTCATACAATTTTCGAAACGAACTTGGAATATATGTCGCTATTCCAAAATATTAAATTAATAAAGTTGACCATCAAAGTTGACCATCAGTATCAAATAGGTTTGTCGGAAATTTCGCATGATAATTTTGAAACTGAAAGTGATAATCGATCAGCGTTGCATTCCGATGTTTTCTGTGGATTCAATATTCTTATTTGATATGCTTAAGAAGCAAATTGAAGGGATTCTTCCAAGTGCTAGCCGATGGTGGCGCTGTGCACAACTTTTGTACCAATTTAGCGATCTTACAAATATAATGCCGATTTACTTTCTTCTACCAGGGTTATTAATCGTTCAAGGTTTTTTAGACAAACTGCAAGGATATTATGAGCATTACAATTTTGCATACAGTGGAAATTTTTGATAACAACTAAAATAATAATTGTATCGTTTTCTTCTTTCATTTCGACATTTTAAAAGTGAATACAACTTTGTAATGAATACAAATGAATTAAATGTTTGATAATCCAATGCTTGTCGGTACTGCTTTATGTATTTTGTATTCAAATTATGGAAATAATTATGATAAGCGAATTGAAGAACAGTTGCGGCGCTACAGGGTAGGGGTGGGGGGAGGACACTTTTCCCCTCGAGATTGCTTCCCCCACTTTCCCAAAAAAATATTTTGTAAAGCGACATATTTCGTCCGACTTATGGGCTTTTACCTCCATGAGACAAAATTGCCCTTCTCTTGACCCGTGCCCATGACCAAACTCCTCGCGCCGCTACTATCGAAGAACATTTTTGGAATGAATACAGATGTAAATTAAATGTTAGATAATCTAGTGCTTGTCGGTACTGCTTTATGTATTTTATATTCAAATTATGAAAATAATTCTGATAATCGAATCGAAAAACAGTTGCGGCGCTACAGATTAGGGGGGTGGGGGAGGGTTGGTGACACTTTCCCCCTCGAAATTGCTTCCCCCCAGAAAATGTTGTTAAGTGACATATTTTGTCCGATTTATAGGCTTTTACTTCCATGAGACAAAATTGCCCCTCTCTTGACCCCTCCACCAAAATCCTCGCGCCGCCACTATCGAAGAACATTTTTGAAATCATATGCAGAGCCGCAACATTTAAATCATTATATATTATTTTACGTGTTTCTTACTCATGACCGTATTTTACATTGTTTTCTAAATTATGAAGAATGAATACAAACATGGTCTCCAACAGAGTCATGAGGTCATAAGCCAAATCTCGAGGAAGGATGTCCTTTCGGAGAGGCCATTTTATTTCAAGTCGCCATTCTACATGACATGGTTAACTTTTCGATTTTTTGGGGTAACCTTGATTGCGAACCGAAAAAAACAAGAAAAAACAAAAATAGAAGGCGGGACAATATATTCCTCTATCCATTTGTTTCACGGTAAGGGGTGGGTTACATTAAATGTAAGAAGCGAGACTGCTCAAATATTGTTGCCAGGTGGCAGAGGATAAACAGCAGCGAATTTGATGTCGCAAATTTTCAAATTGATTGAATCAGATCATTAAATTAAAATGTACATTGGTCAAGTTCTAAACAAACATGACAAATTTGTATTTGTTTTCTCACAATTTTTATATAAATTTCGAAAATGTCCAACATCACTTAAAGATGTGTTCGCTAGATTACGTGGTGCTTTGGGGTGGGTGATCTCTCTACTCAGCTTCCAAAACTGCATGGGTAGGAATCCCGCTTTGGTTAAAGGCCATCTCACGTGATTAAAATGTGGCGGCGTACAATTTATTCCAAAACGATATAGATCGGCCTCTCAATGTAAGTGCACATTGTGCCATTGCGTATCAACCAATCAAAACACACGAAATTGAAATCTATTTACATCCACGTTAAAGACGATAACTGGCCTTTAAATAATCAAAAGAGCACCACAGTTGTTTCATGAACTGTTATAGGCATATAGGCTTTGAATCATTTTTTTAGGTTTTTGGCTTTTTCACACGGTGGCGCAGTTTCTAAACTTATAAGCCCGTATTGTTACCAGATCACTACAGTATGAAATTGAGGATAACCGACACCATTTCAAACTCAAAAGGAACCAGACAAAACACCTACATTCCATACGCAACTGTTCCAGTTCGTAATAAGTACAGGACAGGATGAAGGGGAGGGGGGGGGGGGTGGTGAGAGGGGGCATGGCCCCAATAGATATCAGGGCAATACAATTTTTAAGTAGGCTTTTACTTTTCGGTCTATGGGTAATTGCCAACTTTGGTCCTGGCAAGGGGAGTAAGTAGGATCACCTTTTAGGGGACAAGAACTCGAAAAATTCTGCATTAAATGTTGCTGGTAATTGGGAAATCTCTTTGAACTTTTTGAGAAATCTCCTTAAACAGTTAAATTCTCGGGAAATGTTCTAGAATTTTTGGGAAATGTGCTAGAATTTTTAAGAAATGTCCTAGAATTTTCGGGAAATCTTTATCAATTTTCGGGAAAATTCCTTATTTTATGTTTATTTTTCGCAAACTTTTTGCGTAATTTTCTTCAATTTCCTTAAAATTTTCTTCAATTTTTTTTTTAAATCTTCGGCGATTTTTTTTAAATCTCCCCTTCACTTTTTTGGAAATTTTGTTCAATTTCGCCTACTTGTTAAATTGAATTTCAAGTTCGATATGCACCGTCGCAATGGTGTGGAAGAAGAATAATTTACTTTCTCTATTAAATGTCTGACTGTTATCGAATGAGTTATGTGCTGTTTCGCTGCGACTATTATATGATGCGAAATCTTTTTATGTAATAAAATAGTGCTTGGTTTAATTTAAAAGCAACTTCCATACAATGGTTAACTTTTCCTGTTTACGTTATTCAACATTAGATTTTCTCTTAAACACTATCAAAAGTTGAATTTTAATGTATCAGACATTTAGTTCTCAGATCATTGCAACTTACTTGTGTAAATGCTTGGAGTTTGCCTTCCGTTACAGAAAGAGAGCAAATTTAATGCGACGTGTGTACTTTACAATCGATACTGTTCAAATGATGACTTGAATGGTGATGGGTAGGGGGTGGAGTGGGGTGGGGTGGGGTTAACTGTTTTATTCATGACCAACTTGAACGTGACCAACTTAAAACGAAAATGTAAATTCCATCGAAATCAATTTGATGATCCCGTGCCGTCTGAAGTACTAAGGTATAACCGTTGCAACGGTGTGGAAGAAGACTAGGTTTGGCTTTCCCTGTCAAATGTCTGAATGTAACAGAATGAGTTGTGTGTTGCTTCGTTGCGGCGTCTTATGTTATAAATTCGTACAAGAAAAGCAACTAAAAGCTGCAAAATAAATCCATATTCGGCTTGAATCTTTAAGCAACCTCCATAATCTTTCATGTTTACACGTTTAGCATTTGATTTTCTATTCGAGAATAACTTATTGGGGTAGTTTAATAAGCCCGCTCACTGGGGGTTCACAATTCACGCTATGGTCATACTGTCATATACGAACCATATTTCATTGTCGCATAACTTTAACACTATCGGAAGTTGAATTTCAGTGTTATGATGTCAGAGATATAATTATAAAATTATTATAACTTACTTGCTTGGATTTTATTCTGTGACTTTAAATAAAACTGATCTTCATGAGATGAACCCCAATATGTGCCTTCTGTTAAAGCTTGAAAGAGAGAACGTGAAATGCCATGTGTGCACTTTACAACCAATACTGTTTAAATGATGATTTTTGTTTACTTATAAAAAAATCTTGCTGTATAGCAGTATTACGTAATAGACTATGCGTTTGCGCGTCTTTTCTTGCGCATTTCTGTCACAGTGCATATATAATATGTAAGTTCCCTTCAGTAATTTGAAATAATGCATTTTGCTGCAAATGACGTCAAGTGCACATAGAGCACATGGAAAACCTCTCGCAGCAGAAGGGCGCACTTTAAAGGCAGCGCTTACTATTACGCATTCATTTGAGGTAATTTCCTACCTAAACTTCGTGGTGATTGCGTGTAACGTCCACAGTGCGTGCGTGTGTGGGGCGCATCCATAGAAACGGTCCCACGCATGATCAAAGCTCAACATGCAAGCGTGGAAGGATGCCAAAACAAGCGCATGTTGTAAAACATCGATTGATTCTAAACTATTTTACTCATGACTTCATCAAATACTTTGAAACGTACACCGTGTTAACCCTTTGGAAAAGCGTGGTGGTGTTTGCGCATGCAGTAGGCGCAAAATCTTCATACAGTATCGAAAGTAATTATATTAGGACCAAGCCCCGTGCATTCCCATACAGTCCAATGATAAAAATATGATCCACATGTAATTGTTCAATTCAGTGCGTACAAACGTTTACGCACATACGGGTTCTTTAATACGCACACTTAAAGATCATTCTCAGAATGACTTTCATAAAGTTAATGTGAATTGCATATGAATTTTGCAATGCATGGTATCAGAGAGCGTGATGTCATTCGCCCTATACTACGTATAGGCCAAAGGCCGAGAGACGAAACTCCTATACTTACAGTGTTACGAAATCGTGATCCTTTTTTTAAGTCACCCACCCATGTTGGTTCCAAGTAAGGGCAGTAGAGAGTCAAGCATTTCAAAAATTAGAACATACCAAAGACATGTGTAAATAAAGTATTCCACGCAAATTGTTGATTTTAAAAAATATTATTACTCGATTTAATTTTATCGTTTCTTATTTTGCACTTTTAGTTCAATAAACAAATAATTTTATAAATTACTAATATAACAACTTTGATTTTGTCGTCATCCATAGATCACGTGCGAACAAAAAATGACAAACCATGAACACAGTGCAGTGCAGGTACTTTTCGCGATACCGGTACGGTACAGTACGATGCTAATGCGTTTATTACTCATTGTTTTACGTCTTACCATGACAGATTAAAAGGTTAAAGCATTTTAAAGGAATAATGCCTAACCTTATTGAAACTCTTATGAATTACGCCTAGGCCCTAGCCTAATTGATGACGGTCGGCCGACACCGTGAGAGCTATTTAATGTTAGCGATACCCATCTCAAACCTATGAACTTTCTGGTGTTGAAAGGAAAACATTAAATAGTTAAATAATTTAAATGTGTGTAGGGTAAAGAAAGTATCATTTGTAAATAATACAGGAAATATACATCAATTGACTTAAACAGCTGGTACAGGTTACATGAAATGGTGTGTAAATTCAGGTGTTTAAAACAGATCAACACATATTATTCTGCCATTAACTTCTAAAAATCATTCCTATAAATTTCCAGGTACATTTATGGTAGAGGAATTGGGACTTCATTGTGGAGGTAACCAATTTACAAAATAATAAGTAACAAGCTTTGACATCCCAATTTTGATCTTCTGCAATGATCAATTGTATAAATTTAACTTAACCAACTGGTAATCAAGTTTACAAATATTCCTGACAGTTTGAGACACCGTCTATGATGACACCGTACTGCCATAAGTGGATGGCCAGTTTTAGCTGAAATCAGCAAACAGTATGTTATTAATTGACATTATGTTAATTTTATGATATTTTAAGAAAGAAACAGAAATCAACAAAATTTGAGATTCTTCCTATGAAGCCTAACAACTATAAATCCCTATGGGTTGTAAATTGTGGACTATAGTCAACTGAGCTAAACCTAGTAAAAGACATGTTGACGTGCGATTTTTCATGTCTGTTTACTGCAAATAAAAGCCTGGTCTGCTGGTTTTGATGTTGAATTTTCAGTCTTGGGGTTTGTGTCTTTTTTGGGTGAGGCAGACAAATTTGTATGCATAAAAAGGTACACTAAAATCACCATTTCATTTCCTCATAACCTAATAACAGTACATTCCACTGCCAAGAAAAATCATTATACATGTGCTTGGAGTAAGAAAACATTTAGGCAAGGTATTGTGTACT
Source organism: Chiridota heheva (assembly GCA_020152595.1). Lineage (NCBI taxonomy): Eukaryota > Metazoa > Echinodermata > Holothuroidea > Apodida > Chiridotidae > Chiridota > Chiridota heheva. The sequence goes on from JAIGNY010003103.1 coordinate 92,267, forward strand.
ACAAAATGATATACAGATATTCAGATCTTAATATCTGGTACAAAATTTATTTACATTGCAAAAAATATTCGTACTCTGTGGTACTGTCAATGATTTTTAGCAATCATACAACATACAAGTTGGAATACTATTGCACTGTAATAATTTGTTTATTGGATATTAAAGCAAAAACAAATGAGAACAAAACTAAAGATTGCCTATCAATGAGAAGAGAAATTGCATGCAGCAAAATTTTCAAGTGAAGCTTTTTTTTTTTTTCATCTTCCCAACTTGAAAGCTTGAGAAACTTTTGCAAACAAATTAAAAGCAATTTTAAAAAGTTATACACAGAGAATAAGAAAAATGCACCCATGAATTGCAAGTAAATAGGCTGCAATGCAACATATAGGCCTATTCCAAAGAGTTTTATGATTATTTTTGAGGTTAACTTTATAAAATTAGGGCCTGCAATTGTTGGTAAATGATGTTGATCAGAAAAACACAATGTAGGCCTAAGTTACACTAACGTTACTGTAGCCTGGCTAGGCAACACAATGACCTATGCTTACCCCAGCGATACTTTTTGAAAGCAATCAATCGCCACATACATATCTAAATAAAATAAGATTTGATAAGCAATCTATTCTTGTTCCTAAATAAAACTGAAATTATTGCCCATATTTGTCAGCGTTTACGTCGGTCAGTCTAACGCAGACCTGCCAACCTTTAGGATTACCAAACTGTATTCTGGAACTAAAGTTGTATTTTGATAACAAAAACTCTTCAAACAAAATGTACAAAACAAAGGTTTACTGGCTGAAAAAAATTACCATTTAGCATATTTAAACATTAATATCAACAAAAATACTTAATACAAATTACAACAATTGAAACACTGTTAAAACTGCGTGTATTATTTAATGGTCCACGTTTGTAAATAAGTTCGGAAATCTACGTTTGTAGTAGGCACCGTGACAATCATTCATTTTTCGTATGCAACGTTCTGATTGGCTACACTCGGACGATATATTGTTGTTTACATCCCATGCACCAATCACGGATGCCCTAGCTTAAGGTAGTAAAAAGTATGAGTAAAAAAAAAATATGAAAAAAAATAAAGAAAAATCTATAAAAAAAATAATAATAATAATAAAAATATAAATAAATAAATCGTATTCTGGTGCCAAAAAACGTACAATCGTATTCTCAACGGCAAAATCGTACTAGTTGGCAGGTCTGCTAACGGCGTACGTATGGCGTTAGCTCAGACTGTTCAACAATAACTGGCACAATTAATATAGCACATTATTTAAGGTCTATTGAAAGTGTTCAAGACATCTACTAGTTTTAATCATTTATCCTTATCAGAAAAGTTGTTCGCGTAGTATTTTTCTTGAAATAAACTTAGGCCTAAGTTAGGAAGTACGATTCATGCAGCATGCCTGTCTACAATCTAACGCTGCGCTAAAGTGTTATCGTCCTGCATGTACTGTAAAAAGAAATTGTTGGTTTTTGTTCTTGTTAGAAATAAATTGAACGTTAATCTTGTTAGAAAGACAAGTTATGATTAAAACTAATATAAATATAATTAACTTTTAGGAATAAAGAATTTCTTCTTTTTTTTTAGTTTAAATTTGCAGTTTGCCTATTTTTTTTTTTTTATTGACTCCATTTTTAATGTACCGACATATCTGCTGTCCACTCTTGGAACCAACATGGGTGGAGGAAGAACCAAAAAGTATCACGCACTGAGGCATAGGAGTTTTGACTCTTGGCCTTTGGCCTATTTCAAATTTAGGCCGAAGGACGTCATACTCTCTGTATATGTTTAGCTCAATACAGGCAGCAAACGAGATGAGATGCGTTATCAAGGTTGGCGAAGTGTAAGTAGGCTACAAGAAGGTGTCCTGCTTTTGGTACGATTTTGATTTGAAAGTGCCTTGATGGATTGTTGGTCAAAAATATCTAACGTTATTGTTCTACGTGAAGATCGCCCGGCGTTAGCACGAATATTCATGCCCAAATTACGTAGGGCTGAAGGGACCTTAGCACGAATCTTCATGCCCTAATCACGTAGTGACCTAATTCTACGGATTAGGGCATGAACGTACGTACATTGAACAAATAAAACCACAAAATAAGGCAAAAGTCAATGGCTATTACAAGCGTCTAAAAAAGTTGCACTAAATTTGTATTGCAATTTGAATTGCGATATAAAAACTTTGTTACTTTCGTCTAAAAATTCAATCATACATACTTTAATTCCATTTTTAGTAATCCATCGTCAATTTTTTTTTATGATAGGCCGTTCGGAAGACAAACTTATCACTCTTTAAATGAAAAGTGTTTTTTTCAAAAATATGATCTGCGTTCAACCAAAACAATATACGCACTCTTCCAACTATGATCGCGAGCACAAAACGAAATGCGAGCGCGTTCGCAAGTGATTGACACTTTTTGGACAACAGCCCAATTTTTCGAAAACGCGTTTTGAAAAGTAAGTAATTTTGAACCATTTCATAAATTAATTCTTAATCATATTAGACACGTAAATTGGAGAGTTCTGTTCAACTAGGCCTAGCCTACGCCATTTTAAATCACCATTGGTTCCATAGGGTATGCGCCCTGGCTGAAGGGACCTAATCATCCAGCGTTGAACTATAAACAAAATGTGTATATAAATATATAGTGAGAAAACATCTCACCCAGTATGCCCTACATGCTACACACTACTTGCAATACTGAGTGAGACAACCTAACACAAACTTCCATTGGGATTTTCATTTTGACCTATCATACGACCAACACTTACAAGTTATAATGGCAAAACTATTAAAATAGTACTGACGAGCTACCAATTTGATGACAATAATATCGTAAACTTACTAAATACATTTTTAACTCCTTAAATACAACAAAAAGAAATGAAATTGAATGATTTATGGAGCTGTTCGTTTACCTTGACGACTTTGTCCGTCTGACTTGCGACGGGCGTACACAAGTAACGCACAGCTCAGACCAGATTACGCTGGCGGGTGTTAGTTTTCAGATTTTCAGTTTATATCACATATTAAGATAAAAAAGCATGTTTGATTTGCAATAAAATATAACTTAAGCGAAATAAAGAAAAGTGGCAAAACGGTAAAAAAATATTTGTGAAAAGAATTTAGGCCTATACAAGTAAAAGAAAGTCTAGCTTAGTCAATAATTGTTCTTCAGGCAGTTATTGCATATTTGTTTTAATGAATTTCATGTCCATGTCGTGATGGTCAATACATAAGTGTATGAATGGGGAGGGCAAGGAAACAGTGCCCCACACAAAACATGAATAAAGTGCCCCTTTTGGAAATGAAAAATTCACCTCAATTACTGTCAAAGGTGCGAGAATTTGTCGCGGAATTTGTGGATACTTTTTAGGCAAATATTACAAAAGTCCTTTTTCAAAATGAATACTGCTTGGGCTCAGAAATTATATCTACTGGGAGGGGAAGGGGGGGAAGGGGGATTTTGATTTGTTTAAGAAAATGAAATTAAGACGATAAATGTTTTGTCAATTAAATTGTAGACCTGTAACAAAATATTTCGTTCAAACAAAATTCATATAATTTGGCTCAGTAATTGCCATACTCCTTACCCCGGACCAATTCAGCCTCATAACGCATAACAGCATGAAAAGTGGGCAGAATTTTTCTATCGAAAATAGGACAAAATCTAAAGTTTGGGGGGACAAAATCACGCTAAGATGCAAACAATAATCTTACAAAAGGTACAGATTCGGGAACAGTGTGTGTGTGTGTGTGTGTGAGGGCGGTAGGGTGGAGGGGAGGGGGGGGGGGTGGCCTTCCTTCCAATTTGCCTCTTGAATCCCGCCTGTGTACATGAACAACGGTGACCGATATGGTTACTATTCTCCTTTACATTCACCATGTGGTATATGTTACACATTGTTGTCACATCTCGTTTATACTTTTAACATCCAAGCTTTGTTATTATTGGTACGCACTCTATTTCTTCGATTTAGTGGTAATCGCCCGCGGATTGTTTTGACGCTTGGCCGTTCGCAGTGTTTTCAATTAATTAGGTACAGACACTTTAACGCTTTGTACAGTGAGCAGTCGACAGAATCTTCAACCGGGTGTCTTTTTATGACGTCATAGCAGAGTAGACACTTTTAGAACAATGACGTAATTTTGTTCAATATTCTCTTAATCTTGAACCAGGCACTCGCTCGGCTTGTAAACACACGTGGGTCTGTGGTCAATTGTGAGACGACTACGGGAGGTGAATTAGTGTAGAACGGAACTAATTATTCTCAATATTGAAAGCTATGATGAAAGAGTCAAGTTCGGGGTACTTTTTGTACCAGAATGTTATAGATTTGGGATATTTTGTGATGTTTTTTAAAAGATATTATCTAATATTTTTCGGATGAGGGTACTTTCGATAGGGGGTCACCAGCAGTTTTGGTCCTTTTTTTTAGGCCTAAGTGAAGAGGTGTTGTACATAAGGACATTCTAATAATTGTACTAACGCCGTCAGTGTCCCCTCCCCTAACTTACTATACTAATTGTCCTCCCCTCCCCCTCCCCGTTCAATCTTGGCTATTGTTACTATTTTTCCTGGAAATGACGTTAAGGAAGGAATAAATTTAACATTGAAAGGGGGGATTGGTGGTTACAATTCTCGGAAAATTTCTAAAGAAACATAACACTATAACATATGAAGTTCTCAAAAAGCTGAAGTGTTCCAGCAGTTTTGTCCAAGATTGTAGGCCTAGGCCTACTCCCCGGAAATATATCCCACAACATTTTCTTCAATTTGAGATGATCTGCAAGGATTTAAACTTCAGTCACAAATGCTTAATTACCTCTGTTCACCTAAGAATAGGTCAACGTTAGACCTCAGATAGTCCTTGAGTATTTGGTTAACCTACTTCCCTTCAATAACTTGGAAGTTTCAAGCCCTTGTATGACTTTATAACCAGGCTTGATTTGTGATGAAATCACTCCACCTATTCAGTGCTGTCATGCAAAATGAATTATACCCTATCCATTTAATAGTGTACCTCAGACTCCATAACAATCAGTGTAACAAACGCTATTTAGAACTAGCTATCAGTTACAGTTGTATAGTTAGCTAGCTGTCTATGGATACAACTAACTGACTAACGTAGTGTTACTGTTAAGTACTTTACGTGCGTGTGACCCGGGTAACAAACATTCAGACATTAACAAAGTCAAAGGTTTGAGGTTTTCCCGCGGGAAATTTCAAGAAACTTTAGTCAGGTGATGTGTCACATGAGAATTATAGTGGCGTTATCGCCATGTGACGAGCTATTTGCGACTTTAGTATGACATCATCATGTGTAAGTTGCCATAACGAGAAATGACGCCTTAAAACCAGAACGAGAAATGACGTCAAAAAAAGACACCCGCTTGAAGATTCTGTCGATTGCGTACAGTAAACCATCACGGAAAATTATCAGTGAAATAATTTCTTATTTTAACCAATTTACAATAGCCATTGAGGTTTACAACGTAGGTGCCCATTAAGTTTTTGTCTTTTTAAGTGTGTTTATGCTATTTTTAAATAGTAGGACAAATTTTTTAACTTAGAATTACAAAAGGCAACAGCCACAAATTTGTCGCAGAAAGGCTTATTTTAAGCCGTGCGTCGTCAATATTCGGTTACTTTATTATATTGAGCAATGCAAACGTTTTCCACGTTATAATTTGCACATTGGCCTCTGACTGTGTACAGTCTATGCATATGGCTACAGTACACATTCATATGTTATCTGACTGATAAACTTAATGAAATAAGATCCTCTCTGTATGCCCTACATGCTACGCACTACATGCAATACAGAGTGAGACTGCACCGTCGATTTATGTCACCTGTTACACTGTAATTACTGTACTTACAGCACCTGCAAATATATAGTTACCTTCTCCTGTTATTGCTGTTAATCTTGTAAGTAATTAAAACATGAAATGATTAAAAATGGGTAAAAATGTAAGCCAATATTGTACACTTCTTTCATTTCAGCCGTACGCTCTTGGAACGTTTTTTTTTTGGTTGTATTAAGTACGGTGCACAAAACCGATACGCGTACTAATAAATATAACGCCAGCGAACCGGTTCGCGGCCTAATTTTTATAAGGCCACAGATGGCACTGCACTTATTTTTTATCAAAATGGAATAATTATAGATACCTGTTTTGTTGATGGAGCAGTATTTCCCGAGCAGTATTTCTGAAGAACGTTTAACCTAGAAGGAATAGAATAGTAAGATCTGAAGATAAGGAGACGTTTGCAAGAAAGTATTTGGGGTATGTAATATGTTAGAACTGCAATGCAGATCATGGAAGGTCCCAAAAAGTTCTCTGTTGTTTTACGAATGGTCCCGCTTCCTCTGGAACAACATTGAACTATACAGGAAACTCCTTTATTGTGCATCTTTAATTAGTTTTCAGTATACTTCATGATAGTTTTCACTACAATTTTAATTGATAATGTATTGCAGTAGGCCTAAACTTCAGGTGAATTTTATTGGCTTTCAGTTAAATTGTTGACGCTTCCGGTTGTCAAGCAGTTCATGAAAGAATCTTCTTCATTCATTATTTTGATTGCCACCTCCAGTTGCTTAGGACGCATTTGGCAAAACAAAAAAAAACATGAATGTATATTTGTCATTTATTAATTAATTTGTATATCTTAAATATTTCCTATAAGCCATGATTACTAATACTATCTTCAAGCAGTAAAGTTAATGGAAGTTTGCAAATGTCTTTGACGCGTAACTTGTTTTTTACCCCCGCGTTTAACATTTACGCTACACTGGCATGGCTGATGTTCGATAGAATTTGAAAAAAATAGGCACATTCACTTCGGCGCACACGATTGTGAGAAGGTAGCAACCGAGGTAGGTCAAAGTTTCTTCTTTTTACGGGTTTTAGTTTTTTGTCGAGGTCGGTTTGACGTAACTGCGTACGGGCTTAGTACGGTTTTGCCAAGTTGAAGGGAAAGCTTTAACATTACAGTCAATAGAATATTTTTTATAATTACTTGTGTCGCCTCAGCCAGTTAGCGAAAATTAATGGTACAAATATATATTGGAAACTATTATCTAATACACAACATATCTTAAGAAAAAAAAAATCGTTTTTTCTCCCATTGACTGCAATGATAAGTGACTGTTTGTTTTCCCATTTGACTAAAATTTGAGATCGTCAAAAAAGCGTTGCTACGTCGCCGTGCACCACAACATTCCCGGATGTCCGACCTCCAGAATAGTTATTTAATGTATTTGTATGTGCCCAAGCTTTTAAGATTTAGAGTTACATACTACAAACTTTTTTAGTTATGTAGCTTAACTTTTTCAGGTTAAAATGAATGAGGTATAAAAGTACAATTTTTTTCGGAATTTTCGCAAAACAGGAGTGCGTCGGAAATATTCTGCGACGCGACTATGATGAGTCAATGTAGTGGTTTCCACCGTGATATCAGAAAGTGTGACGTCATTCGGCCTATATTTCATATAGGCCGAAGGCCGAGAGACGAAACTCCTATACATACAGTGTTACAAAATCGTGATACTTTTTTTTATATCACCCACCCATGTTGGTTCCAAGTGGGGGCAGTAGAGAGTCAAGCATTTCGAAAATAGAACATACCAAAGAAATATGTGAATTAAATATTCTAGGGAAATTGTTGATTTAAATTTGTTTTACGACCGATTTAATTTTATCGTTACTTTTTGTGCACTTTTAGATCAATAAACCAATAATTGTATAAGTCATTAATATAACAACTTTGATTTTGACGTCATCCATGGATCAAGTGCGAACAAAAAATGACGAACCATGCACACAGTGCATTTACTTTTCGCGATACCGGTTCGGTACGGTACGATGTCAATGCGTGTATTATTTATTGTTTTACGTCTGAATATGACAGATTGAATGGTTAAAGCATTTTAAAAAGGAATTAATGCCTAACCTTACTGAAGCCGTTATGCATTACGCCTAGGCCCTAGCCTAGTTGGTGAAGGTCGGTCAACACCGTAGGCCTATTTAATTAATAACGTTGGCGACATCCGGCCCTAGCCACCTGTACACCCCCGGTTCCGTAGTAATTGCAGTCTGCCTGTTTTTATTTTATAAAAGCTAGGCGTACGCAGTCAGACATCTGTGATCCTAGAAATTTACAATGTAAAATTAACTAAGGTGGATCTAGGTCTAGTTATTGAAGCCTTGTTTAGGCTCGGGAGTATCGGATAGTATGAAAAAGGCTGAAGAACTCAAGTTGCCAACTTAACTTATTCAAAATCAGACCTAACCGTTAGGCCTACAAAAAGGCTACAATCTTGTTAGTTATGGATTCGAATCATTTACCATCATTCGGCCGTAATTTTTTTCACTTTTACCCGTTTCTATATGCTGACATTGTAGGATTGCTGCTGTGTATTGGTCTGCGGCCTCACGAACGCCACCAGTAATGTCAAAAAGTATATTGTGGGATATGACTAATACTATAGGTACATTCTTGCAAGACTACATGCAAGTTAGAACTTGGCTAACATTAACAAGAATTTAGGTTATAATTTGCTTTAAATTAGCTGCCCAAACCTACTTAATTCGCCTGGTGATTTGTTGTGTATACTGCTTGATTTTAAACAAAACTTGGCAAATAATTCATAGATACTGGAAATAAAATAACCCATATTTGTGAAGAAGCATTAGTTATACCATACATAAAGTAAAGGGAAATAGCTCACACACTAGCTCTATGAAACATGCAATCATTGTTACAGTTGGACTCATTTTGTCAGGAAAAGCTATTAATTCTTATAATCAGTTTATGTGGTTCAACCCAATGAATTGGTAGTTTGCCATGCCCATCTCAAACCTATCAACTTTCTGGTGTTGAAGGGAAAACATTAAACACTTAAATAATTCAAATGTGTGTAGGGTAAAAAAAGAATAATTTGTAAATAATACAGGAAATATACATCAATTGACTTATATAACTGGTACAGGTTACATAATATGGTGTGTAAATTCAGGTTTTTAAAAACAGATCAAGACATATTATTCTGCCATTAACTTCTAAAAATCATTCCTATAAATTTTCATGTACATTTATGATAGAGAAATTGAGTCTTCGTTGTGGATGTAACAAATTTACAAGTTTTTGACATCACAATTTTAATTTTCTGCAATGAAAACCTGTATAGATTTAGGTTTAACAACTGGTGATAAACTTTACAAATATTCCTGACAGTTTCCTTGTGAGACATCTTTGTAGATGAACATACTGCTATAAGTCTTTCATTTAACACAACTTTAGCTGAATTCAATCAACTTTATGAAGTGATGTTGATGTAGGTATAGATATACCAAAGTATGTTTTATTTTACAATTATGAGTTTTTAAGAGAGAAACAGAAATCAACAAAATCTAAGGTTTTTCCTATGCAGTCTAACAACTATAGATCCCCATGGTTGTAATGTGTGGCCTATATTCAACTGGCTTAAGCCTATTAAAAGACAGTGTGATTTTTCATGTCTGTTTACTGCAAATAAAAGCCTGGCCTGCTGGTTTTGATGTTGAATTATCACTTGGGGTTTGTGTCTTCTTTTTTTGGTTAGGCAGACACCATTTTATGTATAAAAAGGTACACTAATATTACCATGTAATATCCTCATAACCTAACAATAGTGCAGTCCACTGCCAAGAAAAATCATTATACATGTGCCTGGAGTCAGAAAACATTTGGGCAAGGTATTGTGTACTACAAAATGATATACAGGTATTCAACTCACTGATATCTGTTACAAAATTAATTTACTTTGCAAAAAATATTCGTACTTTGAAGTACAGTCAATGATTTTTAACAATCATACAACATAAAAGTTGGAATACTATTGCACTGTGACAATGTGTTCATTGGATACCAAAGCAAAGACAAATGAGAGCAGAACTAGAAATTGTCCATCAGTGAGAAGAGAAATTACATGAAGCAAAATTTTTAAGTGGAGCTTTTTTATCTTTCAAACTTGAGAGCTTGAGATACTTTTGCAAACAAATTGAAAGCAACTTTATTAAGTAATACACATATAATAAAAAATGCAGGCTGCAATAGAACAGATAGGCCTATTTCCAAGAGATTGACGATTATTTTGGAACTTAAACTTGTAAATTTAGGGCTTGCAATTGTTGGTTAATGATGTTGAACAAAAAATGTGATTAAAACTGAAAACTTAATAGTTTATTAAAATAGAAATAAAAGTGAGCAATTTGATTTACTGTATCTCTACCTATCTAAACAAGTTGGCACTTAACCTACTTTGTTTTATACACACCAATTTGTCAGTTTGTTGGTCAGTCTGTTTAGACTTTACTTGATGGGTGTTTTGTTGATAACCAACTATAATATTAATTAGACCTATATTGGTCTCATGCCCACCCCACCCTAGCTAACAATTGTAATGCTGAGTTTCAAGCATGGCCTTTTTATCAAGACAGATATTTACAAGTCAATACCATGGTAATGTACATAGCCCTAACGTTATGCTACCAAATTGCAAGTGGTTTCACACAATGTAGTCCTAAGTTACACTGGCTAGGCAACACAATGACCCATGATTACCCGGCGACGCTTTTTGAAAGCAACCAATCGTTACATACATGTCTTAATATAATATGATTTGATAAACAACTTATTCTTGTTTCTAAATCAAACTAGAACTATTGCCCATATTTGTCAGCGCTTCAGCGGTCACTTAAGGTTTAACTTAAACCAATAGGTTAGCTAGCTTCAGACTGATCAACAACAACTGGCACAATTAATATAGCACATTATTTTAGGTTTACCGAAATTGTTTAAGACATCTACTAGTTTTAATCATTTATTCCTTATCAGAAAGGTTGATCGCGTAGGCTGGTATTTTTCTTAAAATATACTTATCAGTTAGGCCTAAGTTCGTGCGATACATGCCTGTCTACAATCTAACGCTGCGTTGAAATTTTGTCATTCTGCATGTACTGTAAAAAGAAAACGTTGTTTTTGTGTTCTTACTAGAAATAAAATGAATCTTAATCTTGGGTAGAAAGACAAGTTATGATTAAAACTAATATAAATATAATTATTTTTTGATATTTAAGAATTTCAATTTGTATTTTTTAGGTTAAATTTTTAGTTTGCATTGACTCCAATTTTCAATGTATCGACATATCTACTGCCCTCACTTGGAACCAATATTAATGGAAGAAAACTAAAAAGTATCACGCACTGAGGTATAGGAGTTTCGAATCTCGGTCTTCGGCCTATACGTAGTATAGGGCGAAACGTCACGCTCTCTGGTTAAATGCATAGGATGATGTCTGACCGAGTATTCGCAGTCATGTAATGGCTATATCGTATACCACGGTCAGATTATTATCTGACTAATATAAACTTATTTTTAAATTTAAAGGTTGCCCGTGGCAGGGTTGGCTTTTAAGGAATTGGAATTCGAGGGGGATTTATTTGTTTGACAAGCTAATCCATTCACCGTCTGCGAATTGTTTCACAAACCGGAAGTTTCCCAGAATTTTGCAAGAAATTACGCAATTTTATTATCTGCGCAGCTACACATCGTCCAAGTCAGTGGTTTGCAGCTGCGCAGTATGAAAAATTGCGTGACCGTTTGCAAAGTTTTAGGTGAGTTCCGTTTGTCAAGGCAATTCGCAGACGACAAATGATTAGTAGGCCTACACACGATCGCTGATACATAACCTCTTTTACAGTACAGTGGTCACAAAAGAGCATGAAAATTATTACTGACGCCCTTAACTTTTGCCTAATGTAACCATACAGACATAAAGCTGAACAACTGTTTTCAACTTACGTTTTTGTAGATTTCCTGAATTCTTTGTGAAAAAGGGAGAAAATACTTAATTTCGAGGTTGAAATTCAGTGACTTGTGAACAGGACGATAGCGTTGCAACTAATGTTGCAAACGCGCGCGTACATCTTCTAAAAATGAGGGGCAAAACGGGCGCAGATACTAAAAAATCAACATGCGCGTTCGTTACAAGACGCGATTATTGTGTTTTTGCGCAGGCTATTATAATTATTCAAATTCGACTACCTTAACGTCTTTTGTTAATATTAATACATAAAAATTGAACGCGTTGTATATAGGTAACACGCACGTAGGACAAACACTAGTGCGTTCATGCGCTCAAGGCTGCACAGAGGATGCAGATACACACTCAAAATATGTCAATAATTTCTATACGCAAGCGTTCTATTTTCCTATTCGTTGAAAATAATGCTTACGCGTCAAGACGCTCGCAGAAAATGTTGTCGAAACTTTATTTTGGAACGAAAAATGTATATCCTTTAAGCAAGTGAATTATTACAATATCTACAAGGTGTAAAACAAATTCAAGTGTCCGTGTGCTCACTTTTAGGGTAAACTATGGAAATCTTCATACCGAAAATCAAGTTACCCAGAATTTCTGGGCAACTTTTTTTGAAAGCTTACGTTGAAGCCCTTTGACTTGTTCATGTATGTAATCGTTCACTCTAAATCAGAGATTCAGAGCAAAGGAGTATGAGGATTAGTACTAATTCATAATATGATTTAATGTAGATCTAATGCATGTCAATTGCAAATTCCCCTTGTGTAATTTATTTAATGGGGGATTCTCATAATCTCCCATATTTTCCCTACTAATGCACACAGCTCTGTCCCCGCTGGTCAAACTGAAAGGACGGATTTTCAACAATCTCTTTACAAAATAAAGAAAAGCCTGAAAACAACAATTTCCCGCAATACATGATTTAGGACTGGATCTAGACCAAAATGAATTTTCGGGCCGCGGGTAAGCCACCCGAATATCTAGGTGAGATAAAAAATATTTCACTGAGTATAGGGCCTATACATAGACTACCATCTTGGGATTACAACAATTTCAAATTACAGTAGCCCTATTTAATTCATAGTCCTCAAAATATCCGACATTCTCCCTCAAAATATGTTACCTTTTCCTTAAAAATTTTGGTAACGGAGGGGGTGGGGTGGGAAAGGGTGGCGAAGGGGAGGGGTTGGACTTGCTTGAATTTTGAAATTTGTAGGGAAAAAAGGTATCTTTACCAATAGTCGTAACTTAAGGGAGTGGGGGTGTTACCCCCTAGAAAAAATCGTAGGGCAATTCGATTTTTGACTTTTTCGTTAGGCAAAAAAGGCTCCAATATTAAAAAGAAAATATAGGAAAATTGATATGGTATGGGCTTATACCATTATGTTTTTATGTTTTCGCCAAAAGACAAAATACTTTTGAAAATGTATGATAGTTGTTTTATTATATTCATGGCCTCAGTTGACCGGACACCGATCTTAGTCGGGCAGAGATATAGAATGTCAGAATGTCGAATGTACTTGAATCAGAGCATATTTCAGTCTAGTCAGATAACATATGACTGTGTACTGTAGCCATATGCATCGGCTGTACAGTCAGAAGTCGTTGTGCAAATTACAATGTGGAAACGTTTACATTGCTCAATATAGCGTAACCGAATATTAACGACGCACGGCTTAAAATATGCCTTTCCGCGACGAATTTGTGGCTGTTGCCTTTTGTAATTATAAGTTAAAAAATTCGCCCTACTATGTAAAAATAGCATGAACCTACTCAAAAAGACTTAATCTTAATGGAAACTTACGTTTTAAACCTCAATGGCTGTTGCAAATTGGTTAAAATAAGAAATTATTTCACTGGCATTTCTCCGCGATGGTTCACTGTAAAAAGCTTTGAAGTGCAGAAGTGTCTGTACCTAATTAATTGAAAACACTGCGAGCGTCCAAGCGGGCGTACACCACTAAATCGAAGAACTAGCGTGCGTACCAATAATAACATAGCTTAGATGTTGAAAGTATGAACGAGATCTGAAAACAATACGTAACATATAACACATGGTGAATGTAAACGAGAATATTAACCATATCGGTCACTGGTACACAGGCGGGATTTGAGAGGGAAATTGGAAGGAGGGCCACCCCTTCCCCACACACACACACACACTGTTCTTGAATTTGTACCTTTTGTAAGATTATTTTCTGCATCTTAGCGTAATTTTGTCCCAAAAAAAAAAAAAAACTTTATATTTTGTCCTATTTTCGATAGGAAAATTCCGCCCACTTTTCATGTTGATATGCGTCATGAGGCATAATTGGTCAGGGGAAAGGAGTATGGCAATTACTGAGCCAAAATATATGAATTTTGTTTGAACGAAATATTTTGTTACAGGTCTACAATTTAATTGACAAAAGAGTTATCGTCTAAATTTCATTCTTTTAGATCAATGAAGACCCCCCGCCCCCCTCTTCCTCCCAGTAGATAGAATCTTTGAGCCAAACAGTATTCATTTTAAAAAGGACTTTTGTAATATTTGTTTAAAAGTATCCGCAAATTCCGCGACAAATTCTCGTACCTTTGACAGTAATTGAGGTAAACTTTTCATTTTCAAAAGGGCACTTAATTCATTTGTGTGTGGGGCACGTTCCCCTGCCCTCCTTGTTCATACACTTATGTATTGACCATCACGACATGGACATGAAAGTCATTAAAACAAATATGCAATAACTGCCTGAAGAACAATTATTGACTAAGCTTAACTTTCTTTTAGCTGTATAGGCCTAAATTCTTTTCCCAAATATTTTTTTACCGTTTTGCCACAATTTTTTATTTCGCTTAATTTCGCTTTTTATTGCATATCAAACATGCTCCTCCATCGTAATATGTGATGTAAATTTTTTCTTGCGCTGGTGACTTGTTGTCTCTCGAGGAAGATCGTAAGTGCGAGTATCTGAAAATTAGCACTCGCCAGCGTTATCTGGCCTGCGCTGTGCGTTACTTATGTACGCCCGTCGCAAGTCAGACGGACAAAGTTGTCAAGGTAAACGATTAGCTCCGAAAATCATTCAATTTCATTCTTTTTTGTTGTATATAAGGAAATGAAAATGAATTTAGTAAGTTTTACAATATTATTGTCATCAAATTGGTAGTTCGTCAGTACTGTTTTTAATAATTTTGCCATTACAATTTGTAAAAGTGTTTGTCGTATGATAGGTCAAAATTAAAATCCCAATGGAAGTTTGTGTTAGGTTGTCTCACTCAGTATAACAAGTAGTGCGTAGCATGTAGGGCACACTGAGTAAGATCTTTATCTCACTAATCTCAGTCATGCCCGACTCAATCAAGTAGATATCAGAAACATGTCTTCCCGACCGCTGACTCGGCATGATGCTGACAACATCATGGGCAGTGATGTAACATGTCGGACTGTTTAAATCAGAGATACATCTCAATCATGCCGGAATCGTCTAGATATTCAGAATCATGTCCATCCGACTCGGCATTATAATGCATAACAACATCATTTATCTTGGGCACTTAGTCGGGCAGAAATTCAAAATGTTGGACAGGATGCACTGTTTAAATCAGTGATACATTGTAATCATGCCGAATCGTCTACAATCTTGGTCAAAATTACTTGAAACACTTCAGAATTCCTCCATTTCCAATACAGTCATTGCGGAGCATTTTCTGTTTCGTATGTGCGAATTAAACTGCTATGGTGTTTATTGTCGTAATTGTACAAATAAATAAGGTTTACTTTTTAATTTACCTCATTTTCAGACGCCCCCTTCCCATTCAATGTTGGAGAAAAAGTAGTTTTAAATGGCAGTAAATGAAGGAGGTGATCGTATGTTTAACCAACATTGAACGGGTTTGCTTTCATTAACCTATTAACCAAAGAATTTTGGCCAAATGTTTATTTTCATTTTGAGGGGAAATTTCTCTTCTGCCTGTTTAAAAATGTTAACCCAAAGGCTAATCTGAGTAGATTTTAAGATTATAATTGTACAATTGTCTTCTTTTCATCAATTATATTGTCCGAACTTCAGTTGGACAAAAATCAAGAAATATTTAGACCAAGGAGTCACTCATGAACGCCTGACGATTTTGTCCAAATTTTCTCAATTTTCAGGAGAAATTTTTCATCTGCCTATGAAAGAATTTTCCGAAAATTGAAGATTGTTGGAAACTTAATTTACCAGTGAAAATTTCCGCGTGATATATTTTGGGTTCTTCCCTGCCCTTTTCTCCACCTCATGTGACCCTTGCTATGCTCTTGCTTCTGCTAAATCCTCACTATACTTACATTTTATCAATTCCAAAGTTCGGAACCAAAATCTTTGTTGATAGATTTGACATTCCACAATGAAAAAGTCTCATGTTTTGTATTCGTAATCATAACAGTTTGTTTTGCATTATTGCAAAGAAAGCGCGTACAATCATTGCTAACAAAGGATGCCACAGATATTAGTGCGCGTGCACCTTCCAGTGGTATATAGTATATTTAGTTCAATGATTAAGACTTTTGTGCGTTTTTAATTAACTGAAACCGCATTGCAGTTGTCCAAATTGCAACTTTGAGAGTGGTCAATGTCTCGTGAAACGCTTTAACTTGGCGTCCTACCCTGTATAGCGATTTCACACCCATTCCATGCACGAGAACATGGGAACATTTGTTCAGAATAAAATAAGTGCGCCTCATCATTAAGTGCGGAATAGAGCAGAGGGATCCTACAACGTACATGCGCTACAATGTTTTAATACTAAGCGCATCCTCTTGCGCTTTTATATCGATATGTACTAACAATACAATACGGAGGCTAACCATAAATTTGACCGTTGAATATTTTAACCACTGAAGCAGCCAAAAAAAAATCATTGGGTCAGTCATTTTCTTGAAAGGAATATTCACCACGTAAAGAGACGGGGATGAGTGACTGGAAGCGGGGGTGAGGGAGGGGAGGGGGTTAAGGGTTAAGGGAGGGAGGGATGAGAGAGGAGGGGGTGATGGGGAGGAGGGATCAGGGAGGAGGGGTCAGGAAGGGGGGCTGATCCACTGTGTTAGTCCAAAATACTAAAACAATTTCCTTTCAAAACATGACCAACTAGAAACGAAAAGTAAATTCCATTGGAATCAATTTGATGATCCCGTGCCGTCTGAAGTACAAAGATATCACTGTCGCAACGGTCTGGACGTAGAATGGGTTTGGCTTTCCCTGTCAACTGTCTGACTGCATCGGAATGAGTTGTGTGCTGCTTCGGTGTAGCGTTTTATGTAATGAAATAGTGCGAGAAAAGCAACTAAAAGCTGCAAATTCAACCCTTTGCAATCCCTTTCTTTAATCTGTTATGTTTACACATTCACCATTTAATTTAATTTTCCAAAATAACTTCTTGGGGTAGTTTATTAAGCCCTCTCCTTGGGATTCTCAATTCACGCTATATTCATATACAAATCATATTTCATCGTTACATCTCTTAACCACTACCCAAAGTTGAATGTCAGTGTTGAAATATCAGACATATAATTCTAACATTACTACAACTTACTTGTTTACTTGCTTGGACTTTATTCTGTAATTAAAATAAAACCGATCTTCATGAGATGAATCCCAACGTGTGCCTTCCGCTAAGGAAATAGAGAAAATGAATGCTATGTGTGCACTTTACATTCGAAACTGTTCAAATGATGACTTTTGTTTACATGTCTCCAAGGAGAAATCTTGCTGTATAGCAGTATTACGTAATAGACTATGCGTTTGCGCGTCTTGTCTTACGCATTTCTGCCACAGTGCATATATAACAAGTAAGCTCCTATCAGTAATTTGAAATCCGTCTACAAGGATTGTTTGGTGTGCTTGTGCGCCTTTTCTCAGTCGAGGCCGGAATTTTGTTGCAAATGACGTTATGTGCACATAAAAGCACGGAAAACCACCCGCAGGAGAAGGCCGCACTTTTAAAGGCAGCGCTTACTATTACGCATTCACATAGGTGCGGCCTTTTTTTATCTGGACTTCATGGTGATTGCTTGTAAGCAGATACCGTGCGTGAGTGCGCGGGGCACCTCTTTAGAAAATGTAAACGTGAGGTCCCACGCATGATGAAAGTGAAACATGCAAGCGTGGAATGATACCAAAAACAAGCACATGTTTCCAAACGTTTTTACATATGAGTTCATCAAATACTTTGAAACGTAAGCCGTGTTAACCCTGTGAAAAAGACGTGGTTAATGCTTGCATATGCGGTAGGCACATAATATTTATGTGGTATTAAAAGTAATTATATTAGGACTTTTGTGCCTCTTGAATTTACTGAAACCATACCGCAGTTATCTAAATCGCAACTTTGAGAGTGGTTATTGTCTCGTGAAATGCTTTATCTCGGCATCCTACCCTGTATAGCTATTTCATCCCATTCCATGCACGGCATGGAAACATTTTGTTTAGAATGAAATAAGTGCGCCTTATCAGTAAGTACGGAATATAACAGCGAGATCCTACAATGTACATGCACTGGAAAGTTTTGAATACTAGGTGCATCCTCTTGCGTTTTTATATTATTATGTACTTACGATACAGTACAGAGGCTAACCATAGATTTGACCGTTGAATATTTCAATCTCTAATGCGGACAGAAAAGATCATTGTGTCAGTCATTTCCTCGAAAGGAATATTTACCACGCGAGGAGACAGGGTCGTGTGGCGGGAATGGCAGGTACAAAGGGAGGGGAGGGGGGAGCTAATCCTCTATTTTAGTCCAAAATACTAAAATAATGTCATTTCAAAACATGAAAACGAAAAGTAAATTCCATTGTGTTCAATTTGATGATCCCGTGCCGTCTGAAGTACGAAGATATCACTGTCGCAACGGTCTGGACGTAGAATGGGTTTGGCTTTCCCTGTCAACTGTCTGACTGCATCGGAATGAGTTGTGTGCTGCTTCGGTGTAGCGTTTTATGTAATGAAATAGTGCGAGAAAAGCAACTAAAAGCTGCAAATTCAACCCTTTGCAATCCCTTTCTTTAATCTGTTATGTTTACACATTCAGCATTTGATTTTTTTCTTCGAAAATACCTTCTTGATGTAGTTTAATAAGCCCTCTCACTGGGGGCTCTCAATTCACGCTATGGTCATATACGAGCCATATTTCATCGTTGTATCTCTTGAACACTATCAAAACTTGAATTTCAGTGTTAAAATATCATAAATATATTTATAATATTACTACAACTTACTTGTGTACTTACTTGGACTTTATTTTGTGATTAAAAAAAAACCCATCTTTATGAGATAAATCCCAATGTGTGCCTTCCGCCGAAAGAGAGAACATGAAATTAAGTGCACTTTACCGCCGATAATGTTCAAATGACGACTTTTGTTTACTTATGTGTCCATTAAGAAATCTTGCTATATAGCAGTATTACGTAATAGACTATGCGTTTGCGCGTCTTTTTTTACGCATTTATGCCACAGTGCCTATATAAGATGTAAGTTCCTATCAGTAATTTAAAATCTGTCTACAAGGATTGTTTGGTCTTTCCTCGGTCTAAGCTGACTATACTACGTATAGGCCGAAAGCCGACAGACGAAACTTCTGTGCAAAATCGTGATGCGTCCACGGACGCCGACATATTTGTTCCAGCAAGATCAAGTATTCGAGGGCGGCTGACAATGCAGCGTGTATAACGAGTGAGTGATAATTGGCCGAGTGACAGTGTGATATCGTACTGGCTGGGCCGGGCGGAGAAAACGACATTATACGATAGCAAGCGAGTTTTTGAAATACTTTTAATTCCATTGAAACTTGCTTATTTAACATTTCCGTTCAGATTACATGGCGTTGTGGAGACATAAAAACCGGCCAAGTTTGTTTTAGATATATATATATATATATATATATATATATATATATATATATATATATATATATATATATATATATATATATATATATATATATATATATATATATATATATATATTTATATATATATATATATATATATATATATATATATATATATATATATATGTATATATATATATATATATATATATATATATATATGTATATATATATATATATATATATATATATATATATATATATATATATATATATATATATATATATATATATATATATATATATATATATATATATATATATATATATATATATATATATATATATATATATATATATATATATATATATATATATATATATATATATATATATATATATATATATATATATATTGAAAAACGTTTTTAAATAATAAGAAAAGAAACATTAACATTTAGGTAATACTGCAGTTACTATACTTTCATTAGTTTCACTCGACAAAGTTTGCTGATTTTAGATATAAGAAATACAACAATTTAGTTCACTTCATAGATAATTTGCGAAGTATTTTGCCTTACAATTGCTGAAAGAGAGTGCATAGTTCTTAACAAATTTGCTATTAGGAATTACCTCAACATGCAATGACAAGTTGTCAACATTTATTACAATTAAAGTTTTAATGTGATAGTTATATGCAAGCTGCTGTCAGGCAACCTGTAAATACAATTGCAACTCACAGCAATTTTTTTCTTTTTCATTGCATACAAATATTAACACATACTTCACTTGTTTACATTTTTGTTACACTATCATTATGATATATCCAATGATTTTTATTAAGCCTAGTTTTCTTAGCAGAACATAAATACATTGTTTTCAAGCTAAAACTTGAAATTAAGCCATAAAGCTAACTCTAAAAATATTTTCCAATGTTTTGCATTAAACATTAACAGCTATTTCATAGTTCTTTTGAAAAAGATGTTCAAGAACAAATATCAAAAGTATTTAACACATTGAAAGATTAGTTACACTTAAATCAGAAACTTTTAAATTAAGATTGCACATTTTATTAGGCTGACAGTAGGTTAATTTAGTGTATACAATCATTTCAGTAACCTAATCGTTACTCTACCAGTACTTTTCTGAAAACGCGTTGGAAGGCGGCGTTAAAGATGGGGCACCCAAAACGGCGATAATATTACCGCGTGGTAGAGTGAGGGTTAAGCACAGGGATCCTCTGTCTTTCGAGCAGCATAGTTGGGCGCGTTCCGCTTTAGTGACCCGGCGGGCCACCCACCGGGATCATGCTGCATATATTTTCGAGTTGGCACACTTAGCGTGGGTTAATTTACCCTTACTCTACCAGCATTTTTTTTTGAAAACGTGCTTGGGAGGCTGCGTCAAAGATGGGCCACTTAAAAGGGCGATAATATCGCCGCGTGGTAGAGTAAGGGTTAAGTTTAACTCATCAATAGAAAACTGAGGTAGGCCTACTGCTATTGAAACAAACTTGTTGCAATTAAATTTCATTTATACAGGGAGTTGCCATTAGAAAATGGCAACTCCCTGATTGATATCATTACGATATATTCAAGATTATGAAGAAATAAGTGTAACTTTGTTTCAATATGGCTCCAAACTTTTCTGACAAGATGTCAAATGAGTGTCAATGGTGACAGACTGATTTTTTATGACAAGTTAATATAGGCTTTGAAAGTTATACTTTTGTTTTTAATTTCTATATCATTAGGTACGGAAGCTTAAAAGTGCCATCCAATATACCCAAATGTCAAGATAATTATCTCTATATAATTTTTGTCCTCGCTACCACTTCCTGTGATCAACAAGTTAGCATATTGTGAACCAATAAGATGTCAAATTCACTTGTCATTTCACCAAGTTGTCTTGACCACATATACAAAGTCAGGAAGTCAACTTGTTACAATAATGTTTGTCGTTAAGTCTGATACTCAGCTCTTTCAAGTAGACTTCATCTCGAAACAAGAACACTTATCACAATATATATCAATCTGAATGAAGAGGATTTGAAACATTTTTTTCATTTTCTTATCTCTATGTAGAATTATAGAAACTTTTCTGGAAAAGTGTGACAGGTGTTACATTGAAAATATCTCAAATATTGCTTCAGAAATCCAGTCATTTTGTATACTAACTGCACAAATATGTATAATATATACATGCATCAGGAAAAGCAAGTACATACCTTAACCACTGAAACACATTCAATCCAAAAAGTAAGTACACCATGGAAAACATATTGGTGAAACTTTGGCAAAAAATGAGCTCAAAGTATTGTCATTTGTTTTGCATAGTAGATGTAGAGTGCAGCGTTTATTTTGCATAAATACTTGAACAAATTCACATATTAGTGGATACTAAAAGCAATTAATTTGCTCCATCAGCATCATTCATGCTTTATATCCCTATTTCTGTGGAATTGATCAGGTGTGTGTTTGCAAAGGTATGTTTTATTTAGAATAAAACTGTACTGTAAAGTATTAACAAATTTTCAGACTTATTGCCTGCATTGAAAATTACAACAGACTGTAAATTTAAAAAAATGAACAGGTTGATGGCTTCTGTTATCAAAACAAACGTTTAGTAGTATATAGCGTGAAATAAAATGGTAACAGGTAAAAACCACAAGATAGTACGTTTGTTGTGTATGATTTTTTTGAAATAAATGTTTGTTAGTTTAAATCAGTATGTATTTTGGCAATCATGTCTCTTAAAGGCCAGGCTTGAAAAATTGTTTGTGTGGAGTAATCTCTCTTGTTTTAAAAATATGCATCGGTAGGTAGGCAACATTTTTTGTAAAGGATGGCCTAATCACTGCAAGAAATATATTATGATATCTTCACATATATCTCGTATGTGACTGAATATAATTACTGAATGGTCCAATTATAATTCCTGCATGTATGTAGTGAACATGTGTGTAATGTATGTATTTACATGCATAATGCATGGTTTTGCATGTAGACTTTGAATTAGATAAAGATCATTTCAGGTACTGAAACTAGTATAAAATATGAATTATGTTTACAGAAATGATCATTTGTTCTGCAGATGTTCAGCATGTTTGAAGAAATGTTAATATATCCTCATTTGGTAACGCTTTGTGAAGGCGAAGTACCTTATTGGTGGTATATGTACTTTTAATTTGCATAATTATACATTTCTAATAGCTATTATTCAACACAAACAAAGATAGGCTTTTTTTGTTTTTTAAACTCTATATTCACATTTTTTCTATATTACAGTTTTATGACAGCCTGACAGGTTACTAATGCAGTACCTCATACTTGTGATTAACTGTGGATGATATCTAGTAGACAGCTAAAGAAGTGTGAACTAGACATCTAAAGCTAACATACAGTAGACATTCTAAGTAGATAAGAGTGACAAATTTTGTTCCAGTTTAAGAAGGTGTCAGGTAGACATTTGAGAAAGGTGCACGTAAGAGTGGCAATTATGTGTCAGGTTTAACAAAATAATGTCAGGTATATATATATATATATATATATATATATATATATATATATATATATATATATATATATATATATATATATATATATATATATATATATATATATATATATATATATATATATATATATATATATATATATATATGAATATATATATATATATATATATATTTATATATATATATATATATATATATATATATATATGTATATATATATATATAATATATATGTGTATATATGTATATATATATATATATATATATATATATATATATATATATATATATATATATATATATATATATATATATATATAAAGTAGATGTACATGTGTAAGAGTGACAAATACTTGCCATGTTTAAGAAAAAAAAGCAGATAGACAACAAAAGTAGATATACATATATATTAGTGACAAACAGTTCTCAAGTTTGACCTGCCATATTTTAGTATGCCAGTATGTGAAAAGGAATATACTGGGCATAATTCAATTTGTATCTCTTGACCTCATTAGAAGCTTAAAGGTATATGGTTGTGTATAGGAAAAATAACTACATTGTTTTAAGATATAAGCCATAATAGTAACAAAACAAATTTTACACGCTTAAGCAAAGTCAATGAGCTTCAACGTGTGTTTCAAAATAACGTGCAACTTGATTTTCGGTATGAAGACTTCTATTTTTAATTTGACTTGAATTTGTATTACACCATGTTAATATCATATTAACTCAATTGTTTTTCTGAAAGGATACACAGTTTTTGGTGAAAAATAAAGTTTCGACACATTTTCTGCAAGCGTCTTGACAAAAATGTAAAACGCACGTAAGCATTATTTGAAACCAATAAGAAAATAGAACGTAAAGAAATTATTGACATATTTTGAGTGCGTATTTGCATCCTCTGTGCAGTCTTGGGCGTATGAACACACCAGTGTGTGTCGTACGTGCGTGCTACTTATCTACAACGCGTTCAATTTGTATGAATTAATCTTAACAAACGAACATGCGCGTTAAGGTAGTCCAAATCTGCGTCCATATGTTCGCTTCTATTTGAAAGTTGTACGCGCACGTTTGCAACATTAGTTGCAGCGCTAACGTTATGTGCAATAAGACACTGAAATCCTTTCAGGAAATTGATCATTTTTACCCTTTTTTACAAAGAATTCAGGAAATCTACAAAAAAAACTTGTTAAGCTATATGTCTGTATATGGTTACATTATTCAAAAGTTAAGGGTGTCGGTGTTAATTTTCATGCTCTTTTGTTACCACTCTACTGTAGCAGAGGGCAATCATGTCTACTATATTTATCGTCCTTTATTCGCTTGTACTTATTGATTATAATTAAATGTGTATTCTAAGGAATTTGAAGCCTTTTTATAACTTCATTGGTCTTCAATTGGGCCTTTTTTGGGAGTTCCTGCAGAATTAAGTATCAAGAAATTGAATAAAACAATTAAAACACTTTACTTTATTTTCAGATTGTTGGTTCCTTTTATTTTGCTCAGTTTCTAGGCCTATATCTCCCTTATGCTTTTTGTGCGATTTGGGATTTTCTTTCCCTTGCCTGACACAAAACTGTGTATTTCGAAGCTTCTGTGGGCAGTAAACTTTATTTTCTCCGCAGTAACAACAAGTCAACAGCCAAAAGTGGACGCCACGCCATTTTGTAGGAATATTTACAAAGTGTAGGGATTTTTGAATAAAAAAAAGAGGCTTTTTTATGGGTGGTGGAGGAGGACAAACAAGCAGCTTTTTTAGGCCTTATAAGCACTGGAATTTTACGTGGTTGGGCGTCAGTCCTCTTGTAAACTTTGTCGAGGTTTATAGGGGCTTCGGGGCCAAAAATGTAGAGTGACTGTCAAATCAGCCTTAGAACAGTAGAAACGACACGGAAGTGAAAAAAGATCTGACTTATTTCTTAAAACTAATTATGGATTATATTTAGCCTTTGATATTTTTTGCTGTCTAGCAAAAGGTAGCCATTTTTACCGGACCCCTAACTAATTCTATAAATCTCTGCCCACTCGAAGGTCTACCTCTTATAACCCTTAGGTGGTGGATTACTCCGCAAATAGCATATCAATCCCCTGCCTATCCCGCTTATTTTTGCTGTTGGTAAATTTGTAATACCTTCTTCAAAGGAAATCGGTTTGAATTGTGGGAAGAGCGGCGGAAGATGTTTGAATCTCTGTATGTGTGTGTGTGGGGGGAGGAGGTGGGGGGGAGGGGGGCATAGAATTTTAGGGGCACTTTTCGACTTCCCTTTCCTTTGAAAATTTGTAACTTTGATCAGTCTAAAAATTGTTGGATTTAAAATTTGTTGGATCAAGATAATCAGGATCAAAATAGGAAAGTCTCAAGATGTAAAGACATCCGAAAGATTAAAATCATGATTAGAATCAGAAAATTGAATGTCCTAAATAAAGTAGCAACAAAATAATAGGGCCTTGAAGTGGTTAGTGGTTTTTCTTGCTGCAAATAAATTAATCAGTAGGGGCTTACACATTACACTATTCACACTCAGCAGCTCAGTTTTCAGCTGTTCAGTGGCAAAGGTCCTCACCACAGTAGTTTTTTTCCCCCGTAGACCTAAATCAAAAGTGCTCCACCAGTGAAATTTGGGAAGCTTTCACATAGCAAGTATTTGTGTCACTTTGTAAAATATGTTAATAAAATATCAGTTATAAAGGGACTTACTTTTAATATTTGAAAGAATACTCAAGTTTTTATCTCTTTAAATTGGCACTGTTAGAACTTTACAAAGAAAGTGGAGGAAGAGCACGTTAGTCTATGCCAATGGCTGGGGTCCAAATTTTGCCAAAAATTGTGTGTTTGTGTGTGGGAGATGTCTGTCCGTACACCAATAATTTCGAAAAGTATTCCTTTCAACGTCCCCTCGGTTGTTGACTTTACGATTGGACCCACTCCGTCACACTCACACCAGCTCATTCTCTATCTCACTTGTATGTTTAAGAGGGTAAGATATGACTTACTGGTAAATCGGGTAAATGTGCAAGTATTCTCTTCAAATTAAACAAAGCTTTATTCGCAGAACAACTTAAATTAACCTGGGCCGAGGTCTAAACCCCCTTCGGTGTAAAGATTCATTCTAAGTAATTAAACATTGTTTACCTCGAAAATAGAATATCTCGTTTTTAGTTAAATGGCCACCCTTTCTGATTACCACAATTTTACTCGCTATTTACGATGGGATCATATTCGGCACTAGATGAATTAAAAATATCTAAGAGTTTACATAAGGAGTAAGCATTAACAGTAGAATTACCAGATCGTCAGCATATAAAAAGACAGCTGATATCCTTATTTTCAATCTTCACACCATGGTAAGTCAAAACGGCAAAATAATCTTATAACACATTAATAAATAAGGAGAACAAAGGAGTTAATAAAGCATCACCTTGTCTCACACCCTTAGTACACTTAAAAACCGAAGTGAGACCATCTTTACATTTAACACATGCTTTAACATCCTTGTAAATTTGTAACAGAATACTCAAAAACGTCCTCTCACACCCACATTTCCTGAACATGCATTTTTTACTTACATTATCGTACGCACCTTTGAAATCAATAAAAGCAGCATTAAACGTTACCATTTTGTTTGCTTAGAACTTTAGAAATTACCGTCTGAATAACAGAACAGTTATCTAATGTTAAAAAACAACTCCTGAAACCTGTTTGTGTTGGCGTAATGATATTGTTATCATCACACCATGTACCTTGAATAATCAAGGTACATCACTACACCGTAAGTTTCTCATTGCATTGACAATTTGTTTATAAACGTTTGTGCCTTGAAAATCATATATTTTGACATGGCATTTTTTTTAAAGCAGCACTCGACCGAAAAGTGAGAGTGTATTTTATTAAAGTTTCTTAAATAATCCAGTGCATGTCTCGTAGAAGTTTTCATATAGCCTCTTTGGATTTAAATATTCATAGCTTTGCTGTGCTGTCGATCATGCACATAGGCCTAGCTATGTAGGGTACTCGGCTGGTTGTTAGGACTTGACAAATGCACAGAAAGTTTATTTCGTTACTATTTTGTGTTGTTAATGTATTCACCCAATAAACTTTACTTGGAGTTGCCGTCTTTTCCCGCTTGGAACGCACTTCAATGGGTATTTGGTAATAAATCAGTGACGACTTCGTACTTCGAGTCTTACTGTATTGTTAGGCAAGTGTAATAACATTATAACATTAGGACATGATATTTGAAAAATGGTTTGTTACACTAACTTTACAGTTAAATACTCATAGTCATACGTTATTACAGTATTAGCAAAATCCTCCTAGACCCCAGGCCTCTTTTTTGGCTAGAAATATCAAGATTTAAGTTTAACTTGGGTGCTGTAATTTTATCACTATCGTAGTACCGTGCCAAAAAAAGAAGAGAAGATTAGAAGGCTTAACATGCGCAGCTGTGCAGCTCAGACGTTCACACACAGTGAACGTTCGAGAGCACTCGGCGAGTAAACAAACTTTCATTGAGAGCACTCGGCGAGTGAACAAACTTTCATTGAGAGTAAATCCATGAAAAACGGGTCGCGAGATTTGATTAGATTTGGACGAAATGCTCACGATTTATCACAAAAAAGCCGCCCTCACTTTTCGGTCGAGAGCTCCTTTAAGAAATTCTAAGTGTGTGTGTGTGGAGGGAGAGGTGGGGGGGGGGGGGAACACAAAAGATACATTTTTGCTCAATTTCTAGACTCGTTAGGTCACCCTCCCTCTCCGCCCAACTTCACCTAACCCCCAACCCCGGTTAATTTTGCTTCTTTTTTGAGTATTTTCTTCACTTTTCGGAAACTTTCATTTTTTTCCGGACAATTTTCAGAACATTTTCAGAACATTTTCTTAGGTTTTTTTTCTTTTAATTTCCAGGATAATTTTCTTTAATCATCTGGAAATTTTGGGGGTTTTTGGGGTATTTTCCTTAAAAAAAAATGTTTTACTACCAAAAAACAACAAACATTGTTAGTAAAACAAAGGGTCTTTTTTCATCATTTTTGTAGTGCAGTTTCCAAAAAAATGAGGTTTAACTGTGTTAAGTTGTACTGCTGGTCCATTTTTACCATATTTTTGTTGACTACTGATACTGCAGGTATCAAAATTTACTTTTTTAACCTGCGGGTATCAAAATTGTACAATTTCTTAAATGCAGTTCAATTTGCTCTCAACTCTTTCTTGTTCCTTATCTAAATTAAACTTTTTATCTGAAATGAACTGTTGTGATTCTATACCAGCTAACCTTAGCTCTTTTCCTATTTTCATTAGCTTTTCAATTTCCATTTTGAGATGCTAATGTATTACAAATACCATCTAATAAACAATCAGCCCTTGGTGTGGCAGTGCGCAAATTGTATTATAATTCAAAATATATGTATTTTCTTTGAAATTACTGTAACTCACCCAAATTTGTTTCTTTCTGTACGTCGTCAAGTTGTACCTGGACGTGCTATGCGAGAGGTGTCATGAGGAAGCGCTCGTTGAGGTGTGTCTTTATAAGTATTAAGTGAAAAATAAGAACAATGTTACTTTTCATACATACAATACATGAATAACAGATTTAAATTTCCACGTCTTATTTTTCTGTGTCAAAGAATTGAATTGTAATGCAATTGTCACTTTTTTTTTTGTATTCCCGGACAAGCTCCCATTCATTGTGACCACCTTTTAAAATAATAAGGACCACAATTTCCAAGTTCAATTCGATACAAATAACAAACACTAAATAAGGCATGGAAGTGAAATCAGTACCTAAATGTATTATTAATTAGCTTCTGCATGAAATAATAAAACATATGTTCAACAATATAAACATTTCCACAAAATGTTTTTATAATAATACATCTGTAAATAGAGTCAGCATATTCTGACAATATTAATGTTCTTGTGGCAGAACTTGTCTCATAATGATAAGTTTAAAACCTTCCAATGTCTTTGGTTTCATTTTAAAGGTTCAAGCAAAATATAGATATATAACTGCCATCCATTCATTTGAACATAATTTGATATCAAAAGAAATCAATATTACAACACCCTATAATTCCCCATATTGAAATAATTCTCCATCCATACAGTTCCCTTCTATTCTATAAATTATTAAGTTATGATACTCAATCTGTGCGATTAGAAGCATCCAATCATCATTTATCCTGTTTAATGCGTATGCGGTTAGGTCTCCTATGTCCCGCCAAAATGGTAGAATGATGTTAAATAAATGACCTCACGACATCCCCCGAGCTCCTTCCTCCAAAACACCGGTCTTCCACACGATGGTCAAATATGTTGACATCCAGACAATTAGTGTCCAATAATATAATGCTTATACAAGCCACATTGCTATACTGCTAGCACGCCATTAAATGTATATTTTATTAAATATTAATTTAAAGACTCGGTCTAAGTTGTGTCTTTTCAGGTCAGAATTGGAGTGGTAAAATTCAACTATATTTGACTCCTCAAGTTAACTAAACAAATATGTGCCAACTTTTATAGAAACAATTAGTACAACACCTGTATTCAGATTAATTTTAGTTAATGATAGACTTCTAGCCCAGTTAGTTTTAACCTTTTACAGACAATGCTGCTCTGCAAACATTTTCTACTAGAAGTTATGTAGCAGAAAATGTCAAGTATCTGAAGTTGGACTTGTTTATCTGAACTCTAGTACTGATGAAATATATCTTGAGATTTTCTGTTTTCCTTTTCACATACTTTTAAATAATTTATAATTGAATTAACATTGACGGCTACAAACATTATAACATTAAGACATGATATTTGAAAAATGGTTTGTTACACTAACGTTACAGTCAAATACTCATAGTCATACCTTATTACAGTATTAGCAAAATCCTCCTAGGCCCAGGCTTCTTTATCGGCTAAAAATATCAAGATTTAAGTTTAACTTGGGTGCTATAATTTTATCATTATCGTAGTACCGTGCTAGAAGAAAAAGAGAAGATTGAAAGGCTTAACATGTGCAGCTGTGCAGCTCAGACGTTCACACACAGTGAAAGTTCGAGAGCACTCGGCGAGTGAACAAACTTTCATTGAGAGCACTCGGCGAGTAAACAAACTTTCATTGAGATAAATCCATAAAAAACGGGTCGCGAGATTTGATTAGATTTGGACGAAATGCTCACGATTTATCACAAAAAAGCCGCCCTCACTTTTCGGTCGAGAGCTCCTTTAAGAAATTCTAAGTGTGTGTGTGTGGAGGGGGAGGTGGGGGGGGGGGGAACACAAAAGATACATTTTTGCTCAATTTCTAGACTCGTTAGGTCACCCTCCCTCTGCCCCCAACTTCACCTAACCCCCAACCCCGGTTAATTTTGCTTCTTTTTTGAGTATTTTCTTCACTTTTCGGAAACTTTCATTTTTTTCCGGACAATTTTCAGAACATTTTCAGAACATTTTCTTAGGTTTTTTTTTCTTTTAATTTCCAGGATAATTTTCTTTAATCATCTGGAAATTTTGGGGGTTTTTGGGGTATTTTCCTTAAAAAAAAATGTTTTACTACCAAAAACAACAAACATTGTTAGTAAAACAAAGGGTCTTTTTTCATCATTTTTGTAGTGCAGTTTCCAAAAAAATGAGGTTTAACTGTGTTAAGTTGTACTGCTGGTCCATTTTTACCATATTTTTGTTGACTACTGATACTGCAGGTATCAAAATTTACTTTTTAACCTGCGGGTATCAAAATTGTACAATTTCTTAAATGCAGTTCAATTTGCTCTCAACTCTTTCTTGTTCCTTATCTAAATTAAACTTTTTATCTGAAATGAACTGTTGTGATTCTATACCAGCTAACCTTAGCTCTTTTCCTATTTTCATTAGCTTTTCAATTTCCATTTTGAGATGCTAATGTATTACAAATACCATCTAATAAACAATCAGCCCTTGGTGTGGCAGTGCGCAAATTGTATTATAATTCAAAATATATGTATTTTCTTTGAAATTACTGTAACTCACCCAAATTTGTTTCTTTCTGTACGTCGTCAAGTTGTACCTGGACGTGCTATGCGAGAGGTGTCATGAGGAAGCGCTCGTTGAGGTGTGTCTTTATAAGTATTAAGTGAAAAATAAGAACAATGTTACTTTTCATACATACAATACATGAATAACAGATTTAAATTTCCACGTCTTATTTTTCTGTGTCAAAGAATCGAATTGTAATGCAATTGTCACTTTTTTTTTGTATTCCCGGACAAGCTCCCATTCATTGTGACCACCTTTTAAAATAATAAGGACCACAATTTCCAAGTTCAATTCGATACAAATAACAAACACTAAATAAGGCATGGAAGTGAAATCAGTACCTAAATGTATTATTAATTAGCTTCTGCATGAAATAATAAAACATATGTTCAACAATATAAACATTTCCACAAAATGTTTTTATAATAATACATCTGTAAATAGAGTCAGCATATTCTGACAATATTAATGTTCTTGTGGCAGAACTTGTCTCATAATGATAAGTTTAAAACCTTCCAATGTCTTTGGTTTCATTTTAAAGGTTCAAGCAAAATATAGATATATAACTGCCATCCATTCATTTGAACATAATTTGATATCAAAAGAAATCAATATTACAACACCCTATAATTCCCCATACTGAAATAATTCTCCATCCATACAGTTCCCTTCTATTCTATAAATTATTAAGTTATGATACTCAATCTGTGCGATTAGAAGCATCCAATCATCATTTATCCTGTTTAATGCGTATGCGGTTAGGTCTCCTATGTCCCGCCAAAATGGTAGAATGATGTTAAATAAATGACCTCACGACATCCCGCGAGCTCCTTCCTCCAAAACACCGGTCTTCCACACGATGGTCAAATATGTTGACATCCAGACAATTAGTGTCCAATAATATAATGCTTATACAAGCCACATTGCTATACTGCTAGCACGCCATTAAATGTATATTTTATTAAATATTAATTTAAAGACTCGGTCTAAGTTGTGTCTTTTCAGGTCAGAATTGGAGTGGTAAAATTCAACTATATTTGACTCCTCAAGTTAACTAAACAAATATGTGCCAACTTTTATAGAAACAATTAGTACAACACCTGTATTCAGATTAATTTTAGTTAATGATAGACTTCTAGCTCAGTTAGTTTTAACCTTTTACAGACAATGCTGCTCTGCAAACATTTTCTACTAGAAGTTATGTAGCAGAAAATGTCAAGTATCTGAAGTTGGACTTGTTTATCTGAACTCTAGTACTGATGAAATATATCTTGAGATTTTCTGTTTTCCTTTTCACATACTTTTAAATAATTTATAATTGAATTAACATTGACGGCTACAAACATTATAACATTAAGACATGATATTTGAAAAATGGTTTGTTACACTAACGTTACAGTCAAATACTCATAGTCATACCTTATTACAGTATTAGCAAAATCCTCCTAGGCCCAGGCTTCTTTATCGGCTAAAAATATCAAGATTTAAGTTTAACTTGGGTGCTATAATTTTATCATTATCGTAGTACCGTGCTAGAAGAAAAAGAGAAGATTGAAAGGCTTAACATGTGCAGCTGTGCAGCTCAGACGTTCACACACAGTGAACGTTCGAGAGCACTCGGCGAGTGAACAAACTTTCATTGAGAGCACTCGGCGAGTAAACAAACTTTCATTGAGATAAATCCATAAAAGACGGGTCGCGAGATTTGATTAGATTTGGACGAAATGCTCACGATTTATCACAAAAAAGCCGCCCTCACTTTTCGGTCGAGAGCTCCTTTAAGATATTCTTAGTGTGTGTGTGTGGGGGAAGAAGGGGGGGGGGGCAATACACAAAAGATACCTTTTCGCTCAAGTTTTAGACTCCTTATGCCACCCCCACCTAAGTCCCCCCCTTCCCCTCCCTTTCTCCCTTCCTAACAACCAACCCCGGTAAATTTTGCTCTTTTTTTAATTTTGTTTCGCTTTTCGGAAACTTTCCTTCTTTTCCGAATAATTTTTAAAACATTTTCTTAAATTTTTGTGTCTTTCAATTTCAGGATAATTTTCTTTAATTATTTGGAAATTTTGGCTCATTTTGGGAAGATTTTGCTCATTTTCGGAGCATTTGGCTCATTCTTGGGAATTTTAGGGTAATCTCTTCCATCTCTTTAAAATTTTTTTTTTTTTACTACAAACAAATAAATACATTTTTGTTAGTAAAATAAAGGGTCTTTTTTCATCATTTTTGTAGTGCAGGTCTCATAAAAAATGAGGTTTTACTGTGTAAACTTTGTACTGCTGGCCCATTTTTACAATATTTTTGTTGACCACTCATACTGCAGGTACCAAAATTTACATCTTTACCTTGCGGGTATCAAAATTTTATAATTCCATAACTGCAGTTACCAAAACATCTGTCATACTGCGGGTATGTTTTTCGGTTGATGGGCTGCACACCCGTACCACTTTTAGTATGAAGTGGTCCCCCTCCCCCTTCCCCTTTCTCTTCCGTCAAAAACAGTTCAATTTTTTTTTTTAAATGGATGGTAAAATGTAAAATCAAGAGAATATGATAAAAGTATCACTACAATCAAAGCAACCTGTTACCAAGAGACGAGAGACCAATTTGGCAGTTTCCATGTCACAAGCATTTTTAATTAGGAACCAAAAATATTCCTGGCTCTATTCCGGCCTGCTTACAAAATCTTTAACAAACATCTTACAATTTTACGGTAGGGTGTTGCACATATGGGATGCCCATGTTGGACCACATAGTAGGCCTATGCTTTTCGGCTATGCATGGGTAATTTACATCTTAACTTATATGATGGAGAACTATGAAAGAAACAAAGTGGTGAAAAATGCTATATGTTGATATCTTATCCCGTTTTGGGGTTATTGCATTTCAAAGATTGCGTGAGTGTGTTCAGAAGTGTAAAAAGATGTGATGCCATAAATATAGATCCAAGATAATTCTTATGCATTTGTATAAAACAAAAACATTTTTTTTTTTTACATTATGAGCAGATGGGCAAATCACGTTCTTATAGAGTACGTATTAATACCACATCTCAATAATTGAAGAAAAACTATTTTCAATAATTTAGGAAGAGAAAATTAATTTTCAAGGAAATAAACAAACATTGTGTGTGTTTATTTCTTCATTATTTATTGTTCTCTCTTAAAAAAATCCATTGCAAGAAAAGGGACAAATACCATAACCTTATTTTCTTTATAAAGAACAAAGTCAGCAAAATTATACGCTTAAATATAAAAATAAGAACATGGCAGAATACAATGATATTGGAAGCAGTACAACATACATTTTAGGTATGAGCTATAATACGAAATTCATGTTGAAAAAGCACATTCAGCTCTGCCAAGAGTTTGATGTTATTATTTTTTAAGGTGATGTAATTCTTGACTTGAAAGTTTGATTTTACATATTCATTAAAATCGCTTAAAGTAGGAAGGGTATTGCGGATTTTACGTAAGTAAAGAAAGTGCCTAGCATAGAATATGGTAAAATTATATCTTTGCATCGTTGTATTTGCAAAACCAAAAGAAACTACACGGTACGAGATATCATCAACCATTGATAACGGCAGATAATTACGGGAAATGCAAACCCAGAATGAATAGCTACAAGTACATGACCAGAAAAGGTGCTCCAAGGATTCAACATAGTTTTCACAAAAAGTACATAAAGGATTATTAGGCATATTCATATTACACAGATAAGATTTTGTTGCGAGATAGAGGTGCAGAAAACGGTATTGAAAATAACAGATTCGAGTGTCACGTCACATGCAGCTATAACACAATCTGAAAATATGGTATTCCATTCATTACTTTCAATCGCAAAAATTCGCTCCCAGTAACCTTTGGCAGGGGGGCAGTGGATTATATTCAAATGAAGTTGTGGGTATACCAAACGGGTTACTTCATGAAACTTAACAAGTTCAGAGAGAAGAACCTCCTGAATATTAGGAGTTGTATCTTTAGTCAAGGTGTTTTTCCTTGGTATACCTAAGATTATTCCATAATAATGCGTGAAGAACAATGTATCAATATTGTAAAAACCCTTAAAGTCACTGTATGTAAAAAAAACAAAAAAAAACATCGTTATTAAGAATATCTGATATATACCTAACACCTTGATTAAAGAGTAAGTTATTAAATATTGTGTGGTTATTAATTTGGATATGATAGTTATTCCAAATGATTTGGCAACTATAGTTGTCCACAGGCGTAGCATACGAAAAATTGTTTCATGCAGAGCAGACTTGATGAATAAAGTCATTACGAAAATTGTAAATGTCTTTATTTTGAAAACTACTGCAAAAGAAAAAAATTCCATAACAATCAAGATAAAGATCAAAAAATACTTTCGAAGGTCTGAAGGCAACATCAATATACCGCTTAACCCATGCAATCTTAATGGTATCTAACAAATGGAAGATATTGACCATTCTAAGCTCGCCCAGATGCTTAGGAAGAGTAAGCGTATTTCTACGGACTTTATCGAGCTTGCCGTTCCAAATAAAGTTGAAAATACTTTTCTCCACATTTTTCATTAAAAAAAAGGGGTGGCGATGGAAGGACAGAGAAAAAAAAACACAAGCTGAGAAAGCCCAAACGTTTTAACAATGGTAATTTCACCGATCGGTGTCGAATATCTCTGAGACCAGATCTGCAATTGGGATTTAAGACGGGATAATTTGGGTAAGTAATTAAGCCTAAAGAAATCAACTTTATAGTGAGATATAAATACTCCCAGGCATTTGACAGGATCGTAATCAATATTAAAACTAAAAAGACTAAAATCAGGTGGGACATTGCTAACCAGAGACCCATTAGGGAAGAGATTTGATTCATCTAGATTTACATTAAGACCTGAAACCTGAACAAAAACGTTTAGTACATTTTTACTTTACTTTATTCACTTTAATTGCAACACAATTCATTAAACATTCAGAAAATATTTACAGTAGAAGAGAGTACAAGTTAATTATATAATACAGGAATAGAAAATGACATACAGTATGTTGATCACAAGAAAAGGTTGAGGAGACTCTACAGAAAGTTGAGAAAACTTGCTAAATGTAATCCCCGAGACATGACATAAATATATTAGAAACATATATCTGTATATATTTATATATAATAACAAGAACAAATTACAGTGAAAATTATACATATGAAAAAAAGAGAAAAAAATATCCAAACAACCGACCATACCCGAAATCCTGCCACTATGCGACCCAACCCCAGTCCCTACCCCAGCCCCAATCCCAGCCCCAGCTACTACCCAACTTAAGCTCCTACCTTTCCCCTAAACTCCCACCCCAAAAGAACCCTAAAACATATGCATGCGGGTTTGGAGGCTGATATATGGAGGTCATTAATGTAAATTATAAAAAAAAGTGGGCCCAATATTGATTCCCGGGGTACCCCACAGTTGATCTTCAGTTTATCTGAATTGTGATCATCAATCTTAACACATTGAATTCGCTTAAATAAGTAGTCTTTAAACCATTGATGCGGGATACCTCTTACCTCATAATTATTAAGTTTCGCTAAAGAATATCATGATCTAACGTGTGAAAGGCTTTAGATAAGTCTAAAAATGTACCATTAACAAAGTACTTATTTGCAGAAGCATCAGAAAGCTCATCGGTAAGATAGAGTAAGGCTTGAGAAGTTGACTTGCCCGGTAAAAAGCGAAATTGACCATCAAATATAATATTGTTATTATTTAGAAAATTCATAAGTCTATAGAAAACTAGTTTCTAAACAATTTAAAAAAATGATGGCAAAACGGTTATTGGTCGGTAGTTAAAAAGGATACTACAATCACCGTTTTTAAAAATTGAAGATACACGGGCTATTTTCAATCTCTCTGGGACCTTACCCTGTAAAAAACGTGAATTAAATATATAAAACAAAGGTCTTCTTATTGATGATGTAACAGTTTTAACAACTCTGGATAAAATGCTGTCGTAACCAGAGGAACAAGCTTTAAGGGAAGCAATTTTCTCAGCAATTAAAATACAACAAATTGCAGTTTGATGAGTGAAACAAGCTTTTAAAAGGACCAAAGGAATTATCAGAAAAGGTATATTACGGTGCAAATTTGAACCTATGGAGGTAAAATAGTTGTTAAGGCTGTTTGTAATCTGATCAGAAATCTGATCAGTAATTTTCCACCATCTATATGTATCTCATTCACTTTGGAGTTGTAGATAGTTCCCTTAATAAGGTTATTAATACTTTTCCAAGTTTCTTTAATATTACATGAAGCGTCATTAAGTTGTCTACAATAAAGATCTTTTTTAGCTAATGACAGAGTTGAACTTATTACGAAAAACTTTATAGTCAATCAAATTACCATGTGAACGATTTTTAATATACTTCTTGTCAGCTTATTCTTGGTTTTACATGAGTTAAGAATACCTTGTGTCATCCACTCTTTACGTAGAACATTACGCTTATATCTAGAGCAAAAATTAAATGAAATATTGTAGTAATACATACATTTTTCAAGATAACATAAACTGCATCATTAATACAAAGTACACTCTCCCTTGATTCATGTTCTAAATAGGACTTAAATATATTTATGTTCACCTGTTTTGAAGATCGACGAGGAATATCATTTTGACAATGTTTGGTATGCAGTTTGTCCTTTATGTCTATGAAACTAAACACAGGGAAGTGATCCGAAATATCAGAAATTAGAATACCTGAGAGAATCAAATGATTTTAACTATTGCTAAGATATTATCAAGCAATGAAATTGACGAGCTCGTAGTTCTAGTTGGATAAGTATGCAGCGGATAAAATGAGAAAGAAGAAATGAGGTTTTAGAATTCCTAAACATAGCATAGCAAGGTTTAACTTCCCGAAAACATCCAGTGCTGGACATTATATCAAGACGGCCACGGCCTTTGATAACTAGTTGCGAACTCACTGGTTGCAAACCCGCCATGAGAAGTGTTATCTATATTCAAGAGGTTTCAATAAAAATCACCCATGATAAAACACTGTGTTCCAATCCACAAAGATTCTCAAGGACATTACACAACAAATCAGTGGTTACACGATTACTTACACCTTTTGGACAATAAATTACACCAATAATAAACTTAAATCCTAAGTTATTGTTACCCTTTATTTCTACAGAAAGACATTCGAATAGACCATTTAAAAAAAAACATATGTCTGTAATAATTTTATAAGTAAAGGTACCCTTAATATAAAAAGCAACCCCCCCCCCCTCCCCTTCACCTTCCGCACTTCCTCCTTGTTCTGACTCTCCTAGAGTTGTGAATAAAATTATAGTCTGGAAGGGTAAGAATGCAATGACCTCTTTAAGAGATGTAATACTATCTTCAATAAAAAGCGTCGTATTATCAGCGTACTGAGTGACTTAAAAGTCGTGATTACAAACAACTATGCAGTTTAGACTGTTCTTATGCCTAAACATAATAGCCAACATTTCAACACACATAATAAAAAAAGTAAGGGCTCAGCGGACAGCCTTGCCTTACACCACGAAAGATGTAAAAGAAACCAAACGAATGGCCATTGTTTAACCAGGGAGTTGTTAACAACTCCCTGGTTTAACACACATGCTGTTGCATTAGAGTACAGAGTACGGAACCACCTCTTAATGTCATTACCGGAATTAAAAGTATTAAGAACACCATCAATAAAATACCACTCAAGCGTATCGAATGCCTTGTGGAGTCATACGTGTTGTAATAATCAATTACATCTAGAATAGTGCGAATGCTTTCCCCAATATAGCGCCCCTTTATAAAGCCTGTTTGATCTGAATGGATTATATCATTTAAAACACCCTTAATACGCTTTGCGATATATTTAGCACCTATCTTATAATCTACATTCAACAAAGAAATAGGCATCCAATTTTCTATTCATTTAAGATCTTTGTTCGGTTTAGGAAGAAGCGAAATTATGCCCCGCTCCTGCTCACAAGAGACATGGCCACAGAAAAAAATAACATTGAGATATCCTATTAAAACGTCACAAAAGTCTTCCAAAAAGTCTGATAAAATTCAACCAGAAAACCATCAGTTCTCGGAGCTTTATTTTATGACATCGAAAAAAGGGCTGATTTACACTTCTCTAAAGAAAGCTAACCTTCACAAGAGTCACGCTCATCATTATTCAGCCTCACAAACTTAGGCAAACGGTTAAGTAATACATTAATATCAGAAAGGCTAGGTAAGGTAAAGCAATAGAGGGCGCTATAAAAGATAAATTTTTCAGCATCTAGAATGTCATGAACATTCCTTATAGTAATACCACCTTCCAACTCAAGAGTTTTAAAACTACTGCAATTGCGATTCCGCCTTTCAAGATTAAGAAAATAGCAAGTATTTCTCTCCCCATCCTCCACCCACCTGGCCCGGAACGAATC
This sequence comes from Chiridota heheva, assembly GCA_020152595.1. NCBI lineage: Eukaryota > Metazoa > Echinodermata > Holothuroidea > Apodida > Chiridotidae > Chiridota > Chiridota heheva. Next base: position 131,958 of record JAIGNY010003103.1, read on the forward strand.
ATAACCCCTTTCACCTTTTCGTTGTAGATAGCATTACGTTTACTCTTGGCAATATCTAACAGTTCTCTATTTTCTAAAGTAGGAGAAGTGCAATATTCCTTCTCACAATTACAAAGCTCAGGAGTAATAACCTTCTCTTGTAAGCTGCTTTTGCGAACTTTCTCCTTCGTATAACTAATACTGTGATATCTAAGATTAAATTTAATGAGTTCAAGTAACAGATTAACATTTCTTATTTGCATAAGAAATAAATGAATTATATTGTGAATCACTTGGCAAGGAACAATCTAATTTCCAATAACCTTTACCTCTGGGCTCATTGATTAAAGCAATATTACCCACAACTGCTGACTGATCTGACCGAAGACTCGGAATAACCTAAATATCATGAGTGGTTTTAAATATACCATGACTTACTATAAAAAAGTCTAAACAACAGCAAATCCAAGTATCTTTACTTGAAAACCATGTAAAGCCGTGGTCAAGGGGGAAAAGTTCCCTCCATACATCTATCAGGTCAAAGTCAAACAATAAATTCAAAAGAACCTCCCTGGCATTAAAGTGTGTCACAGCACGACTACCCTTCTTATCTTTACTTTATCTATATCTAAGACGAGATTGAAGTCACCTTCTAATATGATATTATCAGATGAATGAGAGTACAACATGTCATAGATATTACGAAAGAAAAATGCATCATCGCAATTTGAGGCATAGATATTACAAATGGTAAAATGTAAATCGTTGAACGATATATCAATAGCAATAACACGACCGTTGTCATCTTTCCACGTATTCAAGAGATAAAAGTTTAAAGAGGGGTTACAGAGAATGCACACACTGTGACTGGCTGAAGTGCCATGTCAAAATTAAATACTACCACCCATTCATTACGCATTATGCCCTAAGTCACTCTTCGAATGAACCTCCTGTAATTAAATGAAACTCTGGTTTTTGGTGTGGAGCCATGTAAAACACTGGCGCCTCTAAATGCTATCATTTAGTCCTCGGATATTGGGGGTGCAAATTTTAAGTGAATCGTCCATTCAGATAATGATAAATATTATATACAAAGTTATGCATATGTACATAAATCATCACCATGTAATGCTCGCAAAATATTAAATTTGTATTACATGTATTACAAACTTGCAAAATAAAAAAACCACTGTATAATATGTGTCTACAAAGATTTGACAAAAGCATACACTCTGTACACATCCATAAATAAACTCTTGGCAAAGTTAATGTAAAGTAACAATAAATAAAGTCAATATCACGCTTGTAAATAAAAGAGGGAATTAACTTCTTTGGAAGATAAGAGAGAACAGTGTTTCTTAATGAAAGAATCATCAGGGACATAATCAAAATAGATTTGACTATAAAAGGACAACTAAAAAAGATGGAGCCAAAGATTGAGTAAAAACAAGAAAAGAAAAAAAAAGGCCCTCAGAATTAATGTACGATATCAATACAACAAAATATAAGGAAAGGACAAAGAAATGGTCCTTAGTGGAATATGCAAAAAGCATAGATATGCTGAAAAACAAAGGTGCAGTAGTCAATTAAAAACCGGCCAACGGTTTTGGCCCTATTTGGGGGCCCGTGAAAAATAAAACATTATACCTATATACCATTGTCCCGGCCCGTAAATCCCCAGCCACGCCACTGTACACTACTTGTCTTAACTTTATAACAAAATAGCGGAAAGTGAATATTTATTCAAATTATATATAGGAAAAAACAAAAGCGTAAAAGTAGTACAGATCTTAAAAAATCAATCAATATACCATTGGATATATAATCCTTATGTTAACTGACAGACCTCCGGTGACCTAATATTTTCCATCTGAAATCATGAAAAACATTCATTTCTTTTGTGTCATCTGAATGAACAATACCCAAGCCAGTACTCTACATCGGCAGAAAATACAAAATAAGCTCGTGGCGGTGACGATATCCTTATCAACAGCTCAGTGTCAAAGAACATCAATTTTATTATAATTTGTTTCCTTTTTGTTGCAGCTGTCTTTCTAAACTGCTATTGGTTGGACTCGATTTTTTCCCTTTTGCCGTCATTGTGAACAGCGATGATACAAGCCGGAAGTTTGGGTGGGATGTATGCATACTTGATGCCGTTTTTATGTCTTACTACAGGCAAGAGCGTCCGTAGTTTCTTTCTATCCTTTTGGATCGAGATAGAAACGTTATTCTCAATAAAGATATCATTTCCTTGAAAGGGGTTATTTTTTAGCATCCGTAGGGCAAGGCGTAAAAAATCCTCTCGTGAAGAAAACTCCTTAAACATAACATGGATGGGGCGAGGTTTACGGCGATTCTCACTAGGTTGAAGATTTGGAAGGAGGAAAAGAGAGGGGGAGGGACGTCACAACACTGGGAGTGCGGTGTGCTCTTACAATATCCGAATCCTTGTCGTATTTCGAAGGTGTACCGATTATAACTTCTTTCACAAACTTTTTACAGTTTTTCCTGCCAGAACCTTCATTATTCTTGGGAACATTGTAAATGACAATATTGTTTTTTCTTAATCTATTTTCTAAATCATCGAATGAACCTCCTGTAATTAAATGAAACTCTGGTTTTTGGTGTGGAGCCATGTAAAACACTGGCGCCTCTAAATGCTATCATTTAGTCCTCGGATATTGGGGGTGCAAATTTTAAGTGAATCGTCCATTCAGATAATGATAAATATTATATACAAAGTTATGCATATGTACATAAATCATCACCATGTAATGCTCGCAAAATATTAAATTTGTATTACATGTATTACAAACTTGCAAAATAAAAAAACCACTGTATAATATGTGTCTACAAAGATTTGACAAAAGCATACACTCTGTACACATCCATAAATAAACTCTTGGCAAAGTTAATGTAAAGTAACAATAAATAAAGTCAATATCACGCTTGTAAATAAAAGAGGGAATTAACTTCTTTGGAAGATAAGAGAGAACAGTGTTTCTTAATGAAAGAATCATCAGGGACATAATCAAAATAGATTTGACTATAAAAAGACAACTAAAAAAGATGGAGCCAAAGATTGAGTAAAAACAAGAAAAAAAAAAAAAAAAAAGGCCCTCAGAATTAATGTACGATATCAATACAACAAAATATAAGGAAAGGACAAAGAAATGGTCCTTAGTGGAATATGCAAAAAGCATAGATATGCTGAAAAACAAAGGTGCAGTAGTCAATTAAAAACCGGCCAACGGTTTTGGCCCTATTTGGGGGCCCGTGAAAAATAAAACATTATACCTATATACCATTGTCCCGGCCCGTAAATCCCCAGCCACGCCACTGTACACTACTTGTCTTAACTTTATAACAAAATAGCGGAAAGTGAATATTTATTCAAATTATATATAGGAAAAAACAAAAGCGTAAAAGTAGTACAGATCTTAAAAAATCAATCAATATACCATTGGATATATAATCCTTATGTTAACTGACAGACCTCCGGTGACCTAATATTTTCCATCTGAAATCATGAAAAACATTCATTTCTTTTGTGTCATCTGAATGAACAATACCCAAGCCAGTACTCTACATCGGCAGAAAATACAAAATAAGCTCGTGACGGTGACGATATCCTTATCAACAGCTCAGTGTCAAAGAACATCAATTTTATTATAATTTGTTTTTTTCTTTTTGTTGCAGCTGTCTTTCTAAACTGCTATTGGTTGGACTCGATTTTTTCCCTTTTGCCGTCATTGTGAACAGCGATGATACAAGCCGGAAGTTTGGGTGGGATGTATGCATACTTGATGCCGTTTTTATGTCTTACTACAGGCAAGAGCGTCCGTAGTTTCTTTCTATCCTTTTGGACCGAGATAGAAACGTTATTCTCAATAAAGATATCATTTCCTTGAAAGGGGTTATTTTTTAGCATCCGTAGGGCAAGGCGTAAAAAATCCTCTCGTGAAGAAAACTCCTTAAACATAACATGGATGGGGCGAGGTTTACGGCGATTCTCACTAGGTTGAAGATTTGGAAGGAGGAAAAGAGAGGGGGGGAGGGACGTCACAACACTGGGAGTGCGGTGTGCTCTTACAATATCCGAATCCTTGTCGTATTTCGAAGGTGTACCGATTATAACTTCTTTCACAAACTTTTTACAGTTTTTCCTGCCAGAACCTTCATTATTCTTGGGAACATTGTAAATGACAATATTGTTTTTTCTTAATCTATTTTCTAAATCATCGAGTTTCTTATTAAAAGACTTTTCAAGACGTTAGAGATGAGAGTTGAAATCATCGATATTGGAGCAGTTAGCCTTATTCGATAAATTGGTTTTAGCATCGTCTAGATCTAAACAAATTTCATAAAGTTGTGTACCTCAGGAAGTGTTGTTTTCATTAAGTCCAAAGCTTCCTGCAGGTTTTTTAGCTGTGATGGGATACATGTAAGGGCTGAGAGTTGCTTTCTCATTTCACTTTGCTCCGCAGCCATGTTTTGTTGTTGATTTATATTCAAGTTTGGCTTTTCCTTTACAGAGTTAGCATGCACTGGTGATTTAGAATCAGCATTGGAATCTCCACTGGTTGCACTACGTGTAATACGCTGCAAAGTGTTTCGTAGGCTAGGTTGATTTGGTACTGAAATATTGTCTGTTTTTTACTATCTGGTCTGCCTTTTTAAACGAAAGTAACTCATACGAGGTCTAAAGATATATCCAAAACTACTCACAAAGTGTTATGTACCAACTTAAAGTCCTTTCCAGAGAAAAAACAGAAATTCTGAGAGCATTTTTTTTTTCTTCACAGGTTTCACGTGGTTACTTCTTTTTCGAATTCAAAAGTTTTAAACTTTAAACAAACATTGTGTTGGATTTACCTTCATTTAATCACACTGTACACTGTGAGGTCGCTTTTTAGAACTCTCGTGCAATATTTGAAATGCAGTAATTTCGAAATGGAAAAAGATATCAGCATGCACTTTTGCACCGAATTGTTTCTCTCCTAGTCTTCTATGATATACATGAAAATGAAAATTCACGGAAATATTCCTTTTAAATGTATTGGTCACAGGGCTGCAGGGAGGAATTCGGAAAAGAGGAGTTTGGAAAGTGACGTTTTTCAATTGTTTCTTTGATACTGACATACTCTGAGCCAAGCTGCTTACGGTATATTCTCGTGTAATGTTAGACCTAATATTATAGCCCATAGGCATAGGCCTATAACTTAAATTACTAATCGAGTCAAATGTTTATATACTCTTGTTAGGATAAAGGTGAATGTAACGTGGAACTAATTTACGGCAACTTTGCGTAAGTAGCTTGGCCTAAATTATGTCAGAAATAATTAAACGACGTTACCTTAAAATATTATAAAAAGGGCAGTGTGACCAAGATTTCAAAATATCTCTGTTTTTGATATATTACAGTATGTAACAGTATGTTTCAATGTGTTACAGTATGTTACAGTATGTTACAGTAACTTACATTAGCCCAAATTTGTTTGCCTACATTTTAGCAGCCAAAAACTGAAAAGATTTTTGGAAAAAATTAGTAAAAATATTGCCCAACTATTGAGTATAACTCTTTTTTACATACTACATCTGAGAGGTGCAGTGGCACAGTGGTTAAGGGTCATGCTCGTATTCGAAAGGTAACGGGCTCGTTTTCCGTCGTGAGCACTGCATGTGCCCTTCAGTAAGACACTTTACTCTACTTGCCTCATCTACTCAGCTGTAACAAAATGAGTACCAACACTGCTGAGAAGTTAATCTGAGACGGACTGGTGTCCCGCCTACGGGAAGTCATGTACTTTCATCCGTTTTCGCCATGGAAACCGGGGATAAGTACCGGTCCTTATGATCCTATAACAGTATAATGGCTCGAATGTATTTAGCTCTAGCTTTCCTACAATACAGTTTAGCTATAAGTACATTTTTCATGTGCTATATACTTTCCAAACAAATAGCAAAATAATTCTTCAATATTTAGCACTTTCTGCTAAACTGTTCCAGACTGATAACCTTTTTTGTTGTTACAAAAGGCAATTTCTCTTGACGAGTTTTGTGCCCAGGCACGCAATGCATGGGTCTGCACCTGATCTGGTGTGAAGATTCATACAAGTTTATTTCATAAGTTTTGATAATTGGTTCGACCCTATACCATAAAAATGGATTGAGCTCTCCCTAATTATGCAATCTGTGAGAAGCAGCTGTGTCATATATCGCGATGATTCTTGGGTGACAAGTGATGGGTGACGAATGATTTGCTTTTGTGCCAAACGTAACGAGTTCAATCTCGTCATTCCAACAATTTTTCTTTTCCCCTCATTTGAATTAGAATATGGAGCTTTAACTAAGGTAAATTCACTTAATAGCTCCACTATCAAACTAACGATAAATTTGTACAGCTCTATTCAACTTCGCTATGTCGTGTTACAACACATACATACCATATACGTACAACGTGCATGTAATTTTCATACACATATATACGGACATATATACGGACATATATACGGACATATATTCGCACATATATACGCACATATATATATACACACATATATACTCTGTGAACCACTGTTATACCTTGATGACGCGTGTAAGTACAGGCCATATACTTACTGACGTCATTGAGATTTGCTTTGAGACAATACCGCCTCTTTAACTCAAATGAAACACTGACAAAAATGAGGAATACTAAAGGAACGTACGAACAATGTTGACAAGAGTAGCCTTAAAAGCAATTTGAATCTGAACCCATAAAGAATGTTTTTAAAAATGACTTGCGTGAACTAAGAGAAGTGCTGAGTGTACATATGACCCATCTGTCTGTTTAGTAAATAGTGATAAGATCTGAGAGTTAGGAAGAAGACGACTGAATGGTAGATGTGTAAACAAAAAAGCATTAATCTATACAGGACATTACTGTCGTGTATGGATAGCCAATATTTGTTCTTCAATAATGGGAGTAATATCTTAATATTGTATAATTCGGGTAATGATTGCGGTAGCAGTATTTTGTAAGTGTAGGTTTCTAAGGCCCTTTTGATTAGAATCATTACCATTTAGATAATTAATTTAATTTTCGACTTAAACTAAAGCTCATTGCAAATGCATTAAACTTTTTTGTTCATTATTTCTCTTTTTTTCTTTAAGGTTTTCGAAGGCACAAAGCCAAGATTAGGCAAAATTAAAAATATTCTTTTTAAATCCCGACAGCATGCCCCAAAATTGTTTATGATCGATCGCAAGAGAAATTTTGAATCTAAAATTTTGACGTAGCGATATTGTCAATTAACATTCATATTTTAATAAAATACATCAACATTTGAAATGTACAAAAAGTACCTAATTTTTAAATATATAAATTACGTTATCATAATTGTTACTATATTTCTCTGTTTTGATGTTCAAGCATTTTGTGACACATTTGCGACGATGAATGTTTTCCAAGATTATTGTGAAGAAAATGATTTGACTGTAAACTCAGCTATAAATTCCATAAATATTGTAGCTCTAGGAGAGCTGGGTCGCTTTTCTTTTAAAGGTCAAACAATACTAATGCAAATAACGTATTGGTAAAGACTTCTTATTCTTGATAAAGACAGGTATCAGACTTATTGTTATGTAGAACAAAGAGTATCAGAGAAGAAAGAAGTGCTACCATGGGGACTGTGTCTTAAAAAATATTTTGTGTGAAAGTGGGCTTGGTAATGTTTGGGAGGGGCAGAAAGAAGGGATTACTACACATTTCTATAAACAATTTAGGCAGCGAGTTTTTAATATAGATAGACAGAACTGGTTGAGTGATATTCATTCTAGAATTTGTTCGCGTTGTTATGCGCAATTTAAAACAGACAGTTATGCAGAGCCAAGCTGATGGTTCGGCTTATAAGTAGGATACCCTGTAATGTGCCAACTAAGCAAAGGAAACAGAAATAAACAAACAAATTATAGCCAATTTATCTTCATGATCGTCTCTTTTGACTGCCTTCACCTTTTCCATGGTTATGCCTTCATCTATAGGTCCAGGTAGTAAATGCACCTATCCAAATTTCTTCGCCGCTGGGTATTTGACAATGTGACAATGAATCATGCACTGATTTTTCTTGCAATTAATTGCATTTAAAATTTCCTTTCAAGCAATCATATTTATAATTGATAGCGATAAAAGCAATGAAATTTATTTTTGAAACACATTTCAACAATTTCTTCGTTTACAGAAACATTATATTAATCAACAGTATTTTCCTAGAGAGGAAACATGTTTATTTGTTGTACTCGCCAACAGCCAGATCTGAAAATACTGCGCAGTCAAATTTTTACTTAAGGATACTGGGAAAAAGTTTTAAAATTCTTACCCAAAAAAAAAAAAAAAAAATTATTATGTTTTGTATTATTTTATTTCCTACATTGTTCGTTTTACATGATCATCCGTTGTAGGAACTCGCCAGAATTCCATTATGAATGCCAAGCTCTACCGGATGTTAACGTATAACTGCTGGTGTTCCGTGCCACACTTACACTGTTTGTATGCCTTAGTGTGCGATTAGTACTGAAATCGAAATATGGAGAATTAAATTAACATATGGTTTAATTCTACACATGTAGGTTTATCACTGTGTATTCGGATGAAATTGAACAAATCTCAACCTATTCGCACGTTATCGTCATGTATCTCTCAAAATTATCACATGAAGAAATAAATCGTCACACGAAGATCCAAAGCTACAAATGCAGGTTTCTCGTTCCTTGATTGAAGAAACTGAAAATATTCGAAGATAATCGCAAGATATTGCCATATCTCTCCTGGCTAATGTCTACACACGTCAATTTCAGGAGATATATGAAGATGTCCCCCAATCACATCAGCCTGCATGTGTAGAATTCGACCAGTATATGACAAGTTATCTCGAAGCAGGATCGGAACATACGACTTTATGATTGGAAAACGCAGATTATACCACTGAACTAGATTTTACATTTATTCATTAAATAAAGGACTAAAAACGAACAGAATGAATAAAACAAAAGACTTCGATATCTTATTCCGTTTTGGAGAAAAAACATGTCAAAGATGTCATCAACATATGTTGAAAAGTGTTTTTCTTTATAAAAAGTAATATTTTTTCTACCTTCCAGACTGCCAGAAGATATGAAAGGCAGCCTAGATCCGACCATATTCTGCGGAAGGAACTTTATGCAATCATTATTTACCAAAATAAGTCAGCATTAGTATTAACAAATGTATCAATGAAGTTATAACCCGTCTTGGGCTATTTTAATGAGTCTCTTGATAATATATATACAATATACATGCAATTCATCAGACATATATAGGTCGCCATCCGAAAAAAAGTACCGTCCTAGATAAGTATCTATAACATTTTAAAAAGTATGTCTAGAGACGGCGATTTTTGGCAGTCAAATTTGAACACCAAAATCAACAAATGTAAAACGCATATTGATTGTACGATGCAACGATTCATCCTCTACTTTATTAATCTGAAGAGTCAGAAAGTATATGTATGTATGTATTTGTATATTTCACATACGTTGTTATAGCAACGTTGTTCAAAAAGGTCGTAGTAAACTTCATTGTCCTGAGGCTAATTTTTCATATAATACCAAATATGAACACATTATTTGCTGTTACTTAAATTAATGGTTTTGTCAATAAACTTAGCACTTTAATCAATGACAATCCGTTTCATACAAAGCTAATGGAGTGTACAATTACTTTCCTCGTAAAATGTACTCTAAGAAGGTGGAATTTTTCATGACTGAATGAACGGGCAATTATCTATTAAAAATGGACAACTTTAAGTGTATAGATGCCATAGCCACTTTATTTCTGTTACTAATTTTTGACGGAACATTTAAAATCGAACATAATTTGTCAGCTCCCATTGTGTGTAGTTCTAATGGAGAGTGATATCAATTTTAAACTTCCAATGACCAAGGATCTTCTCATTGACCGTATATTACAACATCTGATGTTATCACTTTACTTTTTCCCTGTCGTATTGGTAAGTAAAAATTACATCATTTTTTCATACTATTCTTTTCACATATATTTGCGTTGTAAACTAGTAATTCAAGCATGAATTGTTTAAAAAATTGGGCAATGATGGCAATCACAGACCTTTTTGCGGAGATTACTTATACACGTAACTGGATTGCATACAGACATGCATAATTACACCCAGCTTTTATAAATTGAGTAAGTTTACTGCAAGCCTGGCACTTTAAACGTTGAAAATAGGAATATTTCTTACGCTATCATATGCTGACTTTGCTTAATCTGGAAACGGTGCTAAATATAAAAGACTGCCAGGTCAGAATTCAAGATAATATTGAAGAACTAATTTCATTTAATCATCATTTGTTTCATTTCAAAAACTTTATCCAGCAAAATAATTATAACATATGAACATAAACATCGAGTTATATAAAATACATTTGGAAAAATATATACAAATAATTGCTTTATATTTAAATGATTCAATAATACAGATTAACATATATAACCACAATCTGACAGTGGTGGAGGAGAAAAGAAATAGCTACCTGAAGCTAATGGGTACAGAATTTCCTGACAGTAGCAAAAAATATTGAAAATAATTGATTCACTACGACTATTCAAAAAATATACCACTCTTTTAACCCACACCCACATTCTTTACCTCTAATCTCCAATCCTCCCCAACTCAACCTTTTCAACGTCTCTCGAACCGTTTAGGTTTGATATAAGTATATCACTCCGGTTTGTACCCCCAATCGGGAGAACAGTTTCGTTCTCCCTATCAGAAGTATCCCGCAATGCAGCTATCAAAGTTCAAACTTTGTATAGGAATAACTTAAGAATCAGACACATTCGAGCACGGGATATTCAACCACTGCGCAGAGTTCAAATTTTTCTTCACGATTTAAAATAATCATGGTATATGAATTAGCTTTTCACCGTGCGCTTTTGAAATTCACCGTGCGCATTTCGAGAAATTTGAAGAAAAGTAGTGTCTTCGTATTATGTATTACCGTTAGGCAGTCGAGAGAACAAAACTGTTCTCCCGATTAGGGGTACGAGCCGGACTGTATATATGAGATTGTTAACTTTTTCCTGCTTGCTGGCATAAGGTAGCAACCAGGGTCTTTCACCTCTGCCTGCTATTTGCTACATATTCTAAATTGCCCTAAATCTGCTTCCACAGTACGGTGTCATGTTGTTTAAGGGCTGTCAGATTTCCCCCTCCATCTGGGTCCATGGTCGTATTCGAAAAGTACCGGGTTCGATTCCCGTCGTGAGCGCTGCATTGTGTCCTTAAGCAAGACACTTGACTCTACTTGCTTTAGTCCACTCAGCTGTAAAATGAGTGCTAGCACTGCTGAGGAGTTAATTTACAATAGACTGGCGTCCAGTCCAGGATGGGTCACATACTCTCATCCGCTTGCGCCATGGAAACCGGAGATAAACACCGGCCCTATGATTCTAATGGCTCGGATGGATCTAACTTAACTCGGTCCATATAAATGCTGAGTCGCTGACTTGATAATGGAGTCTGTTTCTCTTCTCCGAATATGACTGATCCATCTCCAGCGTCTTCATGAAAGAAAAAAAAGTCCATGTTATCAAGTTGACAATATGTTTTGAGGCTGGATATTATTCTTGGCTGAAAAATGTGAAGATTTCGCCGGAGGCGTATGTTTAAAAAAATATAGCTTTGTAAAATCCTGTTCCGTCATTCGCCAACACTCATCCACCAGCCGCAAATAACGTCGAAACAACGCATCCCCAGTAAAGCCTCTGTTTGGTATAAGAAATGCATATGAGTTGACTTCCATGCATTATTTATACTTTTAAAAACAAATCAGGTCAATCTAATCTTATTTAATTGGTGAATGCTTCTTGATAGCGACGGTCATCATTTCAGTTTTCTTTAGGCTCCCTCTAAGCCTAACACGAAGTCGAAAGGTAGATAAACGCTCATTTACTTATGCAAGTGATGATAGGTATGCGCTAGTACAGCAAAATCGTCTGCAAAGTCAAGGTCTTCTAATGTGGAAAAGTGTGTCCAACGGATGCCACGCGGTTTGTTGTCTTTTATGCGTTTCCAACCCAATTGATTACAACGTTAAAAGCATGGCTGACATTTCGCATCCATGTCTGATTCCTGCTGTGACATCAACGGGAATATCACTGCAATCCACGCTGAATGTGAAGCTTGAATAGTAGCTTTTGTAGAATACCATATGCTCTGAGAATACATCCAAGACTGTCATATGCATTGGAAATAAATGAAGACAAAAACTTCCCATATCTTTTTTGAAGATTTCTAAAGCTTAATACCGGCGTAATGAACATTTATCATTTTATGAAGCTAGCCTTAGAAGTGGTGTAAACTAGGATTAGATCAATTTAAGATGTAACAAGTGTACTCTTCACTCTCCTATGCAATCGCATTGCTTATGTAATCTACAATGACTGTTTGTACCCGAAGTATTGGAGCTTGTTTTTTTCCAAAATAATTTCATTGTTTATACCTAGTATATTGTTTAATCGAGAAAGACCAGATGTAGCAAATCTGATAGAATTGGGCTATCTTAATCATTATCAATTTTAGTTTACAAAAAATTATACTTTTGATGCTTTATTAGTATTTTCTATGCTACTTATGCGAAGAAGACTAAAGGTGTTTAATAACTATTTAAAAGGTATGCATATATGTATTACTGCTGCTTTAAGTGATTTTATTTGCAAATAAATGAAGAGATTTTAAATTAATTTATCGTAATCATCTTTCCATTTCGCATACAATAAGACTATTTATTGTATTGGTTATGCTAAGCCCCAATTCAAGACAAATCTAGATATGAGATACTGTAGGATCAACGTCTTCTATTATATGCTGTATAGATGCAGTATAATTTATCGATAACAACATATATGTAAGGGTGAGTATTCTGTTGTTGTTATTAACAAAGTCAAAGAAATACCAAGAAAGGTTTTTTTTTAAATTAATACCTTACATAGCGATATTCTTTTTTTTTCTTTTTCAGGCACGAATAATTCTAAAATGCTAACTATAAAGATGAGATCTGTGGTCGTGTGTCTGTTATCAACCGTAATCCTCGTTTGTGGAACAGGTAATGAGTTTAATATCTACATTACAAACTAACTTGAATCAATTATGATATAAAGATGGAAGCATTTTAATATAAGCATATACATAAATCTTCTAAATCCGATGAACGCGGTTGAGATAACCCAGAGTAGATTAGATACATTTTTTGATTTTATTGGTATTGCATTTTGACATGTATGTGATTGGGTTCATTGTTCGGATTTATGATCAAGAGTCCAAGGAAAAATACACTTCAGTATACAAAGGCAAATTTGATCCATTCATGTTTATCATAATAATGTTACCCTATAGATTTTACCAATATTTACTTCCTCAGCTCAGAGAGTTCCAAAGACGGCAGAACAGAGAATACGGGAATTTCTGCTTAACGAAAACAATTACTCGGCAAGGGAAAGACCAGTGGTGAATTCTTTAGACGGTGTCGAAGTCACGATATCTTTGATTCTTTACGCAATCCTGAATTTGGTAAGAAATAAACAATTATTCGCAGGAATAAGATCATATTACACATTTGAGTTTTTTTTTGTAAGGAACGTTTAGAGCATCCACAAAAAAAGCTGCCAATACACAAGGCGAAGCATTCAGTTTACCACAAATGGTCTTGTAATGAGTTTGAAATGCACTTAATGCATGAGGTAAGGCAATCTTTTACAAACTCTAATGATAAAAGTATTTTTTTCCCCTCCAAATTATGAAGAAATCTAATGCCAGGAAAAATTAAGCGAACGGAATAATTCAAATTGATGATAATTCTGTTGTCAACAATTTCACCTACAATTATCACTATCATGTGCGTCCATCTCGAAGGGAAAAAAGCAACACGACATTAATTTTGCATGCTCATGCTTACGTCATTCTTATTTTCAATCAATACTTGTAAACTGCTTGAACATTGCCATGGACACAATAATTTTTTATTGGATTCATAAAGCCGTATCCTGATTTGCATTATATTCTTCTCAACAAAGTACCCATCCCCTAATTATATTGTTAATTAAATGTCACAGAACTTAGTGCCAACGTCATCAATATCTACAACAAATCATTTTATTCGTGAATTTTTCAGCAGTTTTGATTTAATTTTTCTGTATCAACTTACGACTTACACATCATACATGTGAAGAACGCTATGGGTTGACAGTCTCGTTTCTCTTCCCGAAGCCTAACAACATGCGAGACGTTTGGTGGGAGTCTAACCATGGGTTAACAACATTAACTGAACGGGTGGGATGGGTCAGTTCCTTGGTACCCAGTTAAAAACATGTTTTAAACATTTGCTTCTTTCACTATGCTCCTCTTGTATCTGATTTTCTCGTTCTTACACCAGTATATTCTTCATGGCAAAAATTATCATTAGTTCAATTATCATTGAGTGGTGTCCAAAATATATTTTGTACGACTTATTGCAATTCACAAACAATTGCAGCCATCGATGTTTAAACGCTCTACTTTATTTGCTAATCAATTAAGTGCAGAAAACTGAAGTAATTCATTCAACAGTCTTAATGCTTGAAACAGCAAATATTTTCCAACAGTTGAGCATGTTCACCTACATTTATTAATACAATGTAATTTTTCCAAAGAATCATCTCAATAATTGCAACATAAATTCATTTTCTTACATAGCATGAAAAAGATCAAATACTGAACTCAGCTTCTTGGATAGAATTGGTAAGTAAAAAATTGTCATCTTTCGTGTGACTACACGTGTTTTGGGATAACAGAGAAACAAGTCATTGAAAGCCCGCGCGTCACCCTTGTCAAATAATCTCTTATACAAAAAGCACATATTCTTCAGTGTTGAAGCCACAATATTGATGAAACATGATTTCTTCTTTAGTGTTTAGTCTTAATTAACTTATATTGTATGTGTCTTCCGACACACCTACAGTACATGAAAGGAATATCACAGTGATAACTAGTTTTCAAGTTTTATCTCAGTTTATGAAAACAGTTATTGGCGTCATTTTCGATTTACTGAAAACTCCCTAAAATTGAAAAGCAGATTCAGATATTAAAATGCATAAATGGACTGAATCGAGGAACACCGTCTACAAGAAAGTCAGTCATATAAGGTAATATATACTCAAGCGCAGAAAACGTCCCTTTCGTTGTGAAATACAATGACGACCATAATTGTTAAATATCATCCAAAGTATTGATGTACAAGAGAAGGTATAAAAGGCAAGGAGACAATAAAGTTGGATCCAAATTCCAGCCCTTGGTAATAATGTCATATTGGTGGCCTAAATTGCGTTGGCGCCTCCCAAAATTAATTTTATGTTACATAGTGACTGGCTGTTTGTTTTATACCGCTGCCTCGTTAGTGAATATTTATACATATGTGCTCAATAGATTAAATAGCGTTTCAAATGTTATGAAGAAAAAATACTTTAATGAAATATTCTACATATCACAGGAATGGAGAGACCCTCGTTTGACATGGGATTCGGAGGAATTCGAAGGTGAAGATCTAATCACTATTTACCCGGATGAAATATGGATTCCAAGATTGTTCATGGATAGCTCGTAAGTTTGTGAATCAATCATGCCTTGTGTTCTAAACTGTTTCACATTTTGAGATTCTACTAGCAGAACTTACTGGGAGACTGTTTTTGAAATCAAGTAACTTGAACCTTTGCACCATTTTTTATTTTTATATACTGTTTGTTTTTAGAGCTGATGGGTCGATCGACATCGTCGATAAAGATCGGGGTTTGATCCTTCTTCAAGCAGATGGAAGTATTAGCTTCGGATATCCATTCATACATAAATCACAGTGCCCATTGAAGTAAGAATAATTTATTTTCTTCGCATTTTACGGAAGTTCAAGAGAAAAAGCAAACATCAGAAGGCAAAACTATTGGATGACCATATGTAGCAATTTTGAATACGACTATCTGACCATTGGTGTGTTGTTGATGGGTTTTATATCATAGCTTACACACAATAAACGTGTTGCATATTAAACGGCCCTAGTATATATTATTATTTTATGTATTATCAATTTACATAATGAGCACAGAGTACACTTGTGTCGCCCGCGGTTTTCACTTTATAATGGAGAGAAACACCTTGGCAATATATTAACTAAGTGGACTTATATATTCGAGCCCTTTAAAATAGTGCATTACGTACGTTCTGTATTTAACTTTTACCGAGTCATATGCAACGAAGTTGGTGCCTTGGGGTTTCTTGCTTTTCTGTCGTAAAAGTAATCATAATTCATAGAATATTCCTAGCATAAAACATACGGTCGTATAAGGGTGCAGTCTTTACATT
This sequence comes from Chiridota heheva, assembly GCA_020152595.1. Classification (NCBI taxonomy): domain Eukaryota; kingdom Metazoa; phylum Echinodermata; class Holothuroidea; order Apodida; family Chiridotidae; genus Chiridota; species Chiridota heheva. Next base: position 148,364 of record JAIGNY010003103.1, read on the forward strand.
AATGCTGCCAATTTGTATTTAGTTGGCCATCAGGTACATTATTAATATATTGTTTGTAAATTTCAATACACATCCTTGTGCATATTGCATACACACTACCACATATTGTAGAGTTCAGTAACAAATTTGAAAATATATCACGTAAAGCAAAAGATTCTAGTGTGAAACGCAGTTTAATCAATATTGGTATTTGTTTTGCTTTGAGCGCTACTCTGTCAATCTTATTCCTTATGTTGTGTGACAAAATAAAAGAATATATCCTGCAGGCCTGTACTAACACTGTTTATTCTACCCATCAAGACAACAATAATTATCCATACCTTTACTACCCAAACACATCAATCATACTTTCACACAAAGACAACATTGTAGCTTAAGATAGCTGAGAAATGTATCACCTCGACACTCAATTTTTAAAACACACAACAACAAATCGTAAACTTGTTTGCACACGGTTGTTTATAACTTAGTACAGGGAAATGATGTCCAAGTTCAAGGAGAGAGTCGCATTGTTGAGTTGACAGTATTATAAATACTATATATGTAAATAATATCCAGAGGTTCAGTGGCTCAGTGGTGAAGGGGTGAAGCTCGTATGCGAAAGGAACCTGGTTCGATTCTTGCCATGAGCAAGTTTCCTTGAACAAGACACTTTATTCTGGTTGTTCCTGCTCACTCAGCTGTACTGCTGTGGAGTTGACATGCGACGGACTGACGTCCTGTCCTGGAAGAGCCATATATTATCATAGTATAGATTTTTTTGATTAATACCCATTAAAATACTGTGCGTATACCTTATTTACTATTACTACCTAAGCCATAGCCATGATGTGCGGCCGTTGGCAGTGAATAACATGTTTTCTTGCAGCAACCAGGTTGCCCATGCGTCAATATTTGTAATCTAATGTATGCCTGGATTGTCGCGGCAATTTTTACCGGTAATTTCCCCCTCAATAGCCGTGAGCATCAAACTTGATCTTTATTCAATTAAACTCATCATGACCCAACAGTTATGTGTTGATCTTCACACAACACAATATATAAGTCTGTCTGAATAATCTTCTTAAAACGTCAGATATTCTCAATATCAATTTGAAAATATCACTGCACGGTAAAATATGCACAAATTAGTTTGTTTATTTGCAAATGCCAGTGAGGTAAAGGCGGAAAATGAACAAATATGTATATCGCGGAAGCGCCGTCCAGATTGTTTGATGCTCACCGCTATTGAGGGGGAAATCACCGGTAAAAACCGCCGAGGCAATCCAGGCATAATGTGGAACACGACCATTGACGCATATACTGTGGGCAACTTGGTCGCTGTGAGAAAACATGTTATTTACTGCCAACGGCCACACATCATGGCTATGGCTTAGGCAGTAATAGTAAATAAGGTATAGTTGAAACGTTAAAATATTCACCAATTTGCATTTACATCTGTATTTAACTACCAATATCATTGACACTTTCAATGATCATTTAAATTTTTCATTTCTTTTTAGGGTGGAATACTTTCCATACGATACGCAAGTTTGCTATTTTCGTTTTTATCCACTGAATCAACCTTTAGAAAAAGTTACGTTGAAGTCTGGTTCAGTAAACACGGCTGGAAACATCTCAAGTACTGGGTTTAAAGT
>JAIGNY010003103.1:160000-187500 GCA_020152595.1 Chiridota heheva
GAAGGTTTTGAATTATTGCGCATCTAAGGACATAAAAATTACACATTGTAGTTATGTTACCAATCAGCCAATCAGAGACCAGTTTTACACATTTTCACCACATTTGTATTCAAAGAGACATACAATTTGACATAAACCTTTATTTCATATAATATAATTAAAAAAAACAAATCTTAATCTTACTGCGCAAGTAAGTTTCATACCTGCAGCAGCAATGTGACCCATATTTTGTAATTATTAATACTTTAAAGGAATATTCCCACGGTTTTTTTGTAAAATTTTATTTGAAAGAGAATACTTTTAGAGCCAATTTGGTACAAAAATCAGGTTGATATCATATTCCGTTCAAGAGATATGGATTTTTAATGATTTCCCAATGGCATTTATAAGGTTTTGTACAGTATGATGAATTCGTGTTTCATGATGTCATAGAAGCAATTCCATTGCAAATGTTTATGTATTTTTTTGAACATTAATTGGTTGTTTCCGTATGATTAGAAACAACAATTTACCAAAAGTTACTGAAGTAGGGTATATTTAGCAATGTATATAAATACTAACTTTCATCAATTTATTTTTCTAGCAGGTTTTACTAATAATAAAGATGATAGATTTTAATGAAATACATCAATTTTGTGGGAGAATGTGTTGCTGTGATGTAATACTAAGCCTTTTCTTGTTCGTTTGTTGGAATTTTTGTTGAACCCTAAACGTTGAATATCTCCTGATAGGAATAACATATCAACACGATTTTTAAAATTGTTACTAAAAGTGTTCTCTTTCTTATGAAAGGTTACGAAAAAACATGTGAATATTCATTTAATGCTACTATACTATGGGAGCCGCAATGTTGATTTTAAAACATGCAGAAAGTGAGGTCATCAATCCAACCAGGGAGTTCTTAACAACTCCTTGATCCAACAAACTGTTGAATTGTCTTGTATTTCTTTATATTTGATCCAAACTTCCAAGTTTTTTAGTTTAATGAACAATTGTTTTCTTTTGAAGGATCAAGGACATTTCTGTGTATACATGAAACTATCAAATTATTAACCAATCAGAGGACAGTTTGACATATTTGCACAACCAAACAGACATACAGTATGAGGACAGTACTCACTTTTTGTTGCAAGTGTAAATCAAGTTTTTGAATTATTGCACATCTAAGGACATACAGATGATACATTGTGGTTATATTACCAATCAGAGAAGAGTTTTACACATTTTTACTACTAAAACACACAGGAGGACAGTACTCACATGAATAATGTGAGTGTACACAGTACTGAGTGTACATTATTTTAAGTTGTTGCACATCTCAGGACAAAATATTCACACTTCTTCTAAACAAGTTGGCAGTTGAGGATATTTAGACAAATTTTTCAACAATGGATATATTTATCACATTGTAATAAAGTTTCCAATTAGAGGACACTAAATACATATAACTTGACTCAGAACGAGAGAACTCAGATATTTCAACGAGAGCATACCATCTTAATTGTTGTTTCGACTAAATTTCAATTCTTTTATATAATAATCCAATGGGTACAGAAATATGTCTCTTCAGTCTTCATATGTTCATTGTTCTAATAACACATGAAGTATACTGAAACAGTCAGACTTTTTCTCTTTATCTTATTTAATGAATTTTCAATTATACTTTAGTAATATTCTTGATTACAGAACATCACATTGATACAATACTTATTAAGTCAATCACTTTTTAAATGCTTGTGAAACTTTTGCAAGATAAAATCAAAAGATTTTGTTTTATAATTTGTATTAGCCTATACTGCATTAAAAAGTTTGGAACCATCAAAATATTCCTTTTTAAACTATAATTATAAGGTATTAACAAAAGGTATATAATTTAAAGCCTGCTGCTTAAAACACTCCATGTAATATATTTGACAATTCATGTATATTTCAGAAAGTGAGCGCTGGTTGAAAGATGAGGAAAAGCAATTTTTCAACTCCACTGTTCCCGAACTCGTGTTTTGAAATGAAGTACATGAAATAAATAAAGTATGTAAGAAGTCAAACATGGATTAGATATACTATAAAATACACTGACACAAAATATGTGTAACAGGTCACTAATGGCTGATGAATTACAATGAATCATTGCAAGTTTGTTTTTGTGTTTATTTCATCACCCCACCATGCAAAATAAAGAAGTATATAACATAGAATAATTATATATTTCTATACATAGTGTAATTTATGCTTGTCTATGGATAGATAGAGCTTCTATTCACCAGAGAGAGCTTTACATTATGAAAAGATTAGCCTTAAAATGATTTAAAAAGCACTTATATTTTTAGAGTTACGGCTAATCAAAATTTGAAACATATGGAAGAGATTCTTAAAGGCAATTGTTTTCAATTTCTGTCCTAAATTTCAGTCACTGAAAACCAGACTGTTTTCTCTGCAAAATTTTACCAAAGAATATGATGGAGATTCAAAAATTCTGGCAATATTCAGCTGCTTCCATTCAACTAATGTTCGTGGAAGAAAATCATTAAGTTAACATCATGGAGTCAATAGGAAATCATGGAGTCAATAGGTTTTCTTGATGAGTTGTCACAAACTCTCATTACAATTTGCATAATGTATGATACTATATAGCCTAAAATTATAAAATGGTATATTTTTAAGCGATATGGATTAAAATTTCTGCTTATGTCATGGTTTATAGCAGATTTGTTTCCAATTGCTTAAATTGTTCCTACCTATTCATAGCTCTTTTACTTACAATTTATATGATAGACAGATACTGAGTATGAAAGGAGATCTGGAAAAACATTATTAACTTCTATGAGTCAGATCATCCAAGGGGAAGAAATAACAACATACCTTCAGGAAAATACAAACAAACAAGGAAATTAAGAGCAAAAAGGTGTGTGTTGAGAAGGGGGTGGGGAGGGGGTGGGGAGGGGGGGGGAGGGTTTCAAAGAAAGGGAATAGGGAAGAGGAGTACCAAACAAAGAGTACGGGCCAAAGATGCAATAAATAAATCAATAAAGACTAGTCCGGAAGATAAATACTGTAATAAATATTGTTTATAATTGTATCTGAATGAGTTGATGTATTTTGACTGTTGTAATAAGCTTGGCAATTTATTCCATAATTCAACAGCAGAATAAAGAAAGCATGTTTTGCATAACTCCTTTTATTACAACCGTAAATGACAAAAATAGGTCGAAAAGAGTACTGGGAAGAAACTGATTGATAGCACTGTACATGAAGGCTGATAGCACTGTACATGAAGGTTGATAGCACTGTGCATCAAGATTGATAGCACTGTACATGAAGCTTGATAGCACTGTACATGGAGGTTGATAACACTGTACATCAAGGCTGATAGCACTGTACATGAAGGTTGATAGCACTGTGCATCAAGGTTGATAGCACTGTATATCAAGGTTGATAGCACTGTACATGAAGGTTGATAGCATTATGCATCAAGATTGATAGCACTGTACATGAAGCTTGATAGCAACGTGCATCAAGGTTGATAGCACTGTACATGAAGCTTGATAGCACTGTACATGGAGGTTAATAGCACTGTGCATGAAGGTTGATAGCACTGTACATGAAGGTTGATAGCACTGTGCATCAAGCTTGATAGCACTGTACATGAAGGTTGATAGCATTGTGCATCAAGGCTGATAGCACTGTACATCAAGGCTGATAGCATTGTGCATCAAGGCTGATAGCACTGTACATGAAGCTTGATAGCACTGTACATGAAGCTTGATAGCACTGTACATGAAGGTTGATAGCACTGTACATGAAGGTTGATAGCACTGTACATCAAGGTTGATAGCACTGTGCATCAAGTTTGATAGCACTGTACATGAAGGTTGATAGCATTGTGCATCAAGGTTGATAGCACTGTACATGAAGGTTGATAGCACTGTGCATCAAGGCTGATAGCACTGTACATCAAGGTTGATAGCACTGTACATGAAAGGTTGATAGCATTGTGCATCAAGGTTGATAGCACTGTACATGGAGGTTGATAGCATTGTGCATCAAGGTTGATAGCACTGTACATGAAGGTTGATAGCACTATACACCAAGGTTGATAGCACTGTACATCAAGGTTGATAGCACTGTACATCAAGGTTGATAGCATTGTGCATCAAGGTTGATAGCACTGTACATGAAGGTTGATAGCACTGTGCATCAAGCTTGATAGCACTGTACATCAAGGTTGATAACACTGTACATGAAGGTTGATAGCACTGTACATGAAGGTTGATAGCACTGTACATGAAGGTTGATAGCACTGTGCATAAAGGTTGGTAGCACTGTGCATCAAGGTTGATAGCACTGTACATCAAGGTTGATAGCATTGTGCATGAAGGTTAATAGCACTGTGCATGAAGGTTGATAGCACTGTACATCAAGGTTGATAGCACTGTGCATCAAGGTTGGTAGCACTGTGCATCAAGATTGATAGCACTGTACATCAAGGTTGATAGCATTGTGCATCAAGGTTGATAGCACTGTACATGAAGGTTGATAGCACTGTACATCAAGGTTGAGAGCACTGTACATCAAGCTTGATAGCACTGTGCATTAAGGTTGCTAGCACTGTACATCAAGGTTGATAGCACTGTGCATCAAGGTTGATAGCACTGTACATGAAGGTTAATAGCACTGTGCATCAAGGCTGCTAGCACTGTACATCAAGGTTGATAGCACTGTTCATCAAGGTTGATAGCACTGTACATGAGGGTTGATATCACTGTACATGAAGGTTGATAGCACTGTGCATCAAGCTTGATAGTACTGTATATGAAGGTTGATAGCACTGTGCATCAAGGTTGATAGCACTGTACATAGAGGTTGATAGCACTGTACATGAAGGTTGATAGCACTGTATATCAACGTTGATAGCACTGTACATGAAGGTTGATAGCACTGTACATGAAGGTTGATAGCACTGTATATCAAGGTTGATAGCACTGTACATGAAGGTTGATAGCACTGTACATGGAGGTTGATAGCACTGTACATGAGGGTTGATAGCACTGTGCATCAAGATTGATAGCACTGTACATGAAGCTTGATAGCACTGTACATGAAGCTTGATAGCACTGTACATGAAGCTTGATAGCACTGTACATCAAGGTTGATAGCACTGTGCATCAAGGTTAATAGCACTGTGCATCAAGCTTGATAGCACTGTACATGAAGGTTGATAACTCTGTACAACAAGGTTTACAGCACTGTACATGAAGGTTGACAGCACTGTACATGAAGGTTGATAGCACTGTGCATCAAGGTTGATAGCACTGTACATGGAGCTTGATAGCACTGTACATGAAGGTTGATAACACTGTACATGAAGCTTGATAGCACTGTGCATAAAGGTTGATAGCACTGTACATCAAGGCTGATAACACTGTACATGAAGGTTGATAGCACTGTGCATCAAGGTTGATAGCACTGTACATGAAGGTTGATAGCACTGTGCATAAAGGTTGGTAGCACTGTGCATCAAGGTTGATAGCACTGTACATGAAGGTTGATAGCACTGTACATGAAGGTTGATAGCACTGTGCATGAAGGTTGATAGCACTGTACATGAAGGTTAATAGCACTGTACATGAAGGTTGATAGCACTGTACATGAAGGTTGATAGCACTGTACATGAAGCTTGATAGCACTGTACATGAAGGTTGATAGCACTGTACATGAAGCTTGATAGCACTGTGCATAAAGGTTGATAGCACTGTACATCAAGGCTGATAGCACTGTACATGAAGGTTGATAGCACTGTGCATCAAGGTTGATAGCACTGTACATGAAGGTTGATAGCACTGTACATGAAGGTTGATAGCACTGTACATGAAGGTTGATAGCACTGTACATGAGGGTTGATAGCACTGTACACGAAGGTTCCTTATTGTAGACGGTTGATACAAGATACAGGTAGGACATACAAATTCTCAAATGATGGATGGCTGTGTTTTAAGAAGTAAGCCTGGTATTACCTTATTATCTAGAGTTCACTTAGTTTATGTATATGTGTATGATTAGCATAGCCTGGCACGACCTTACAATATAACAGTTAATACTAAAGAATTAAACAATAAAGAAGCAAATACTAAATATGTCACATTCTTAATCATCATTGATAAAAACATCTGCAGATCATATTTCTTGCATTAATATGATAGATTTTGTTTTGTTTGCATTTTAATGAGAGAGAATTACATTGGAAACAAATAACCATTTGAAGTTCATTATTTAAAATATTTGTTGCCTCGTTTAGGCAATTATGCCTGAGAAGAATATGATGCATTGTGATAGATGTATGGAGGGTAAAGTGATTAAAAGTGATGTTGCAGAAATATAATAAAAGTGATTATCATTTAATATCAGGTAGTTTAAAGAACACAGGTTTTTGAGAAAATTCAGATTTCCACATTTTCTCCAGTGATCCCTTGTGTTAACTCCCCTATAAAATGGAAGTCACTTATGAGTAGGACATGTTAGTTTTTCATGTATTATACCTGTATGACACATAAGAGTGTTTCAGCTGACTTCACGAGGTCACATGACTCTGTTTACATCGCCAGTTTGTCGGGCAAAACGTGACTGTTGTCTGTTGTACACTTAATTAGATTTGCATACGTTTGTATGGTGCTATATCAGATTATTTTTGTGAGATAATTATGCCAGAATCTTGCTGTTTCGTTGGTTGCACTAATAGTTGTGTGTGGCGGAATAAAAACATTTTTTTTTCGATTTCCATCTGATCCTGATCGACCTTCGAAGTAGGTTTCAGCTATACGACGCGACGGCTTCAACCTATGGTTCACACTAGGAGTTGCAGAGAGCACTTTATAGCAGGTGTGTAGGCTTTGTCTAGGTATGACAAATAATCAGTTGGCGTTAACGTTATCGTATACCCTGTGAAAATATAAAGAAAAAGAAAAAATGAAGTAAAATTGGAAGCGATCAAAAATTGCAATTAGTAAGAACCGCTGAACTGGTACTGGTAGGTTATCATGTAGTATGTGTGTTGTACGTGTGATGTGACTTGAGCTGTGTGAAGAAGCGTGAAACGCAGCGACGCCGCCTACCTGCAAAATGGAGTCCAGTTGGGTTAGAGTCACATGATGAAAGCCCTCTATATGTTATACCAGTTAAGTTGAATGTATTAGAAAACTTAGATATGAAATACTACAATGGAAAGTAAAAAAAGGTGTAGGGGGCCTACCTTCAGTCTCCAGGATATGGTAACATTTCTTCAATGATATCTTCAGTCTAAAGATAATATATTCCAGAGATATTATCTCTGATTGCCAATGACAATAGAGCATCAAATTTTGTTGCATTATAGAAGAAAACTATTCTTAATTTTAATATACCTGGTCCATATTCAAATACCAGTTTGGTCGTTGAGTCCTGCAGATTTAAGCAAATATATAAAATTCATGGAATATTCTACAAACTGTAACTTGCTGCTGTCCCATGAATGAAATGCTGTCAATCCATATCTGTCTTAGCTTTACTAAAAGACCATCATCCCATAATGCATCCTCCAAAAGTTGCATTCTACAAAAAGCAACATATAGCATGTGTTCATTTTTGATGTCCTCACATGTTCACATTTTTGACTATGTTACCAAATAGAGGACATTATTCACTGCTGAAAACATACCTGAGGACAACCCTCACATGCTAATGTGAGTTTGAATTGTTGCACAACTGGCACACATTTTGATTAAATTACCAATAAAAGGACATGTTTTACACATTTTGCTCATGATACCATTAGTAAACATGTTGTGGGGAAGGAACATGCTTTTTTCTTATATATCATGTACTAGTACAAAAATACAATTAGGCCATTCTCTGGCATTTAGTGTGACAAGTCAGAGAAGAGTCCAGACAGATCCCCAGAGGTTTCTTGAGATGTTACACATCTCAAAACATAAATAAGTTTTAAAATTGCTTAACAGAATTGTTCATACCTTTTTGCATCAAATGGTATAAACAATAATTGTTTTTGCCATTTGACCTGATTTTGACCTAATATTCTGTTGGCATATGATTTTTGAGGGAGAGGTGAATATTGTAACATTTGTAGGTTTTTCCTATGTATTTTATGTGTTGGCCAAATACTCTTTTCATTGCATGACTTTTGATTTCTTTAGCATAAAATACAACTAATGCATATCTTGCAAAGAAACAAGCATTTATTAATTACACTATAATGATTTTCTTCTTTAATTCAAATTATAATCTTTTACTCTAATAGTAGCCGATTTGACTTCCCAACCAGACATCGCAAATGATACACTTCCCCTCGCGAATAATAGCATGCTCTCCATGACCTATATGCCACAACACATGTAATCGAGATATCATATGCCTTGCCACCCTGCCCCATATGCCATGCCATCTTGTCCCACATGCCATGCCACCCTTTCCCATATGCCATGCTACCCTGTCCCACATGCCATCCCTTCCTGTACCATACGCCATCCTCACCTGTCTCACATGCAATCCATCCCAGTAAGACGTGTCATGCCACCCTGTCCGACAGGCCATTCCAATCAATTCCACATGTTATCCCACTCTGTCTCATATGCTATCCCACCTGAATTCGATGATGACATTCCATTACATGCCACCCTGTCCCAAATATCATGCCACTCTAACCCAAATGTCGTGCCACCCTGTCCCAAATGTCATGCCACCCTGTCCCACATGTCAATACACGCTGTCCCCATGCCATTCCACCTGTGCCACATGTCATTCAAGCCTGTTATAAATGCCATAACGCCATCTTTTGTTTCTCATTCCCTACTACCCTGTCCCACATGCAATGCCACCCGGCCTCACATGTCATCTAGTCCCACATGTCATCTAGTCCCACATGCCATCCTGTACCACATGCCATCCTGTCCCACGTGCCATTCTGTCCCACATGCCATCTTGTCCCACATGCCATCCCGTACCACATGCCATCCTGTCCCACGTGCCATTCTGTCCCACATGCCATCTTGTCCCACATGCCATCCTGTCCCACATGCCATCCTGTCCAACATGCCAACCTGTCCCACATGCCATCCTGTCCCACATGCCATCCTGTCCCACATGCCGCCCTGTTCCATCTAATACCATCCTGGCGCCCATGTCATCCCATCTTCATCCAAATTTCTACATCTACTAATCATTCTGCTGTCTTCCACCCAACAGTTTCCCCTCTAACTCCCATCTCCTCACTTATATCAACCCAACAAGCCCATTAACCTACCATCCCACTTCACATGCTGTCCTCCAATCATCTACCATCCTCCATTCCACTACCATCCTTCAATCCCCAACATGCCCTCATTAACCATTTGGGCAAGTAGGAGGAGCAGAACCACTGCCAGAAGGTAAGGTTTCGAGAATCAAAATATGACAAAGGAGGCAGGTAAAATAAGTTAATAAGTTTCATCACTGATGTTGCTGCTAATCGGAAAATCTTAAATTGGGGGGTAATTTTCTTAATTTCCGGGTAATTTTTCTTCAATTTTAGGACAATTCATGGGCCGTGGAGCATTATTTCAAGTAGACTCTGAAGGGCACGCACGTTTAAAACGACTCATCTAAAATGAGTGAATTGGTATCTCTTCAGTTCCTTCCTAACTTAACCATCCCCACACCCATCAAAAATAAAGAAGAAGATCAATTCGACGTGAAAATGCAAATTTTATGAAAAGGAAGACAAATTTTCAAAAATTGAAATTTCACGTGGGGGTATTAGCAGGGTCCAAAAACTATTTATAAAAAGGGAGAGGGTTAGTTAAATGTATGAGATTTTGGAAGCATTTGGCAATATTTCCCGAAAATTTAAGAAAATTTTCTAAAAAGTAAGGTAATTTTACGAAAATTGAAGGAACTTTCATGAAAATGAAGGAAATTTTTATGAACATTGAAGGAGATTTCCCAAAAATAAAAGATTTCCGGATTTTTTTTTCCATGCATAGAATCTGACTGTTTACAATTAATTCGTTGGACCTTCATATATTGGGTGGACAAAATGGTACTTGCCCCCAATACAATTATAAAAGTGGGGGTGAGGTGGTGGAGAACCTTGGCTTGCCTAGTTACTTGATAGTTCAGAGTTGTCTTTGTTAGTTTAGACTTAAAATTTACGTTCAATTGTACTGTTTAACCAAATATTTTGGTCATCCAAAATTGCAAGTCATCCTTCTTATGATTTGTGAAAAAGTGTGTGCATGGAGCGAGGAGGGGGAGAAGTGCCTCTGGCCCCTTTTGCCCCATGCAATTTTTTTCATTTTGGGGCAATTTCAATCATTATTTTTTTCAACCTTCATTATTTTTTGGGCCATTTTCTTCAATTTCAAGAAATTTTCTTAATTTTTAGACAATTTGTTTGGATTTTGAGAACATATTTGTCAATTTCCAGGAATTTGTAGTTAATTGCGAGCAAAATGTTAAATATTAATACCAAATTGTTCTTCTATTTCACCTTTCAGCCTTTATTTTCGGGAATTTTTGTTTAATTTTGAATTTAGGAAATTTTCGTTAATTTATGGCACTTTCCTTAACATATTGGGAAACTATTTGTTAATATTAGAAAAATTTCGTTCATTTTTGGCAATTTTGGGAAATTTTGTTCCCTTGTAGCCAATTTTCTACAATTTTGAGGAAAATTTGACAATTTTCGGGAAATTTTTTGACAAAATTGACCACTGCTTATCAATTGTTTCAATTTTATGTGAATAATCTCTCAATTTTAGCTTCCAAACAAGAAAAACATAAAGCTGAAATCCCGTAGCAAAACCACCACCAGCCCACCCCTCCCCGTCTTTATAGTCCCTGTGCAGGGGATTATGGCAATGTGCTATTAACTCATTTTAACCGGAACTAAATTAGGTTTCTTGGTCAATGGGGCATGGGGTCACTTGCCCCCATGAGATCTCTTTGCCCCCTCCCCACTCGCCCCTTTAATTTATAGAATCTTTCCCCCTTGAGACAAAGTTTCCCCTTGCAAATAAATCCCCCTCCCCTTCTCCATCTTCACAAAATACATGGTGCCGTCACTGATTTTGGTCTGATTAAAGGTCTATGGACAGGTACTATACTATATGTTGATATAGACTGTCCGAGTAAAACAGTTCTTTAATTTCGAAAATAGTATGTGCAGTCTTTAAGTTATAAATGATCTAGGTTAATGGAAATCTTGAAATGTATTTGGTAACAATGTAATGCATGAATAGGAGACGACATTAAAATCCATTTGTTTTTCTACATATTTATTTTATTCCAGTCCTTGAACATTTCCATAATTCTGTTTCCAATTTGATGTCTATTGGAGGTATACAGTAGTAAATACCAAAACCACTTCTGCACAATAATATACACTCTTTCAAAGAGAAATTACAAAGCGTAAAAACAATAGATCTAAATTAGTAACTACACAGTAATGATACATCATAAGAGGAGCACAAAAATTAGCATAGATTAACGAAAATCTTTACATAGATGTAAATGGCCGATTGTTAACACATTTGATGAAGCTTTTTTGCTTTTTTCTATGTTATTTTAGTCAAATGATTAAAGCTAATATTGGTTCTACATGTCCATAAACCTTTAATGATGTACACTTGGACATAAACCCTAGGAACTAAAGTTTATGAATGGATAGTCTATTAAACAGAGCCTTCAAATCTAAATACAACAGTTCTTGAATTTTGTAAATGTCAGTTTAATTTTTTGAGTTACAGTATGGCTGAATCAAGTTATAGGAATATATAATTTATGCTAAATTTGTGATGGGTGGCCAGAATCTTGATTAAATTCTTTATAGTTCCTTCAAAAATTTCAATTATTGAAAATGATGATAAAGTCTATTCCTGCTAGAATTTGATTACGGGTATATTGTCAACACTCAAAAACCTTTGGTTATAATTCCTTTTAACTCTTCAAAAATATTTGACTAACAATTAGAAAACAAAGGATTTACATAGGGAAATAGAGCCATCATACATGACAAGAGTATTACAAAGATTTGAATATTGAGGTCTGGAAATCTTAAAAAGCTCTGATGTGGTCAATTTTGATGATTTTTTGCTACTTTTATCCTTTAATGGATTTTACAGCAATTTAGCTTATTTTAGTGCTATCCCTCCATATTCATTTAACAATGAGCACATACCTTTAGCTGCTTCTTTTCCATCCACTTCCTCTTTATCTTCATCACCTATGTACATAAAGTAAGAAACAGATAATTATTATTATCATTAGATTTATGATCCATAGTACATACCAAAATCCAAATGTTCAAAAAAATTAATATTCATAGGCGGCGATCCCGTGTCCCTGATGTCCCCCAATGATTTTGTTGGGGGACGAATATGCTTTGTCCTCTACAAAAATAAAACCTTAAATTGGCTTAAAGCCTATTTGGCCCTCTTGATTTTGTCTTGCTTTTATATGTAAAATTGAACACTTTTCATGTATAGTAGATCAATCAAAAGTTGACAAAGAAAAGGGTATTTTATCCACACTTGTTTCTAAATTGCCAAGATTGAGACAGTATCCTTTGTATCTAAAAAATAAATCTCAAAATCTTCACTTAAGGCAAATACTTTCCTAATTTCCTTAACAGTTGTGGTTGGGAGGTACAGAGATAAGAATGACTAATAATACTAACTTTCCAGACTGATATCTATCTGATCCCTAGATTTCCCTTTGTATGCAGCTGCCTGTCCTTTTTCCATAATGATGAATAGTTTGGAAGCTTTAGCTAACGATAACGTGCTTTCGGGTAGGCGATAAAATTGCCCGTGTATTCTAATATTGGGCCCCATGTAAGACGCAATTAGGTCCAGTTTGTTATCTTTTAATGATAACATCTGCGACATGGTAGCCAAAGGTTTTTTTAATTTGGTGGAGAGCAAGCTTTGCACCACGAAGTTTTGAAAATGTTCTTGTTTCTGGTCAAAATTGGGCATGACGATGACCTTACAACTGAGACCACAGTTCCAAAATTAGGGGCGGTAAGACTTGATCTCAGAGATGTAATTGTGGGATCAACTAGGGGCGGTAAGACTTGATCTCAGAGATGCAATTGTGGGATCAACTAGGGGCGGTAAGACTTGATCTCAGAGATATAATTGTGGGATCAACTAGGGGCGATAAGACTTGATCTCATAGATGTAATTGTGCGATCAATCTCTTTTATACAAATAAGTAATGTTGCAATTCCACGTACAGACTGGGAAATTCTAGAAAACTAATGCTCGTCTGTGTGATCAAGTAATAAGTTCGAGCAAAATTCAAGAATATCAGGATCCCAACGAGCTGTGGCTGTCACTTTATCTGCTCTCATTCTAGCTAAGACTTTGCGATTAAATACTTCTGATGTGACAAAGCTATTGAGAAGCACCATCTTTTTGGCAGATGACTGGGCCTTTTTATCCTTCTTTTGTTGTGTTTTGAGGCACAGCTAAGCTGGTGCTTTGCAAGGTTCTTCTTTTTGAAACATCCTTCACAAAGCTTACAAGGTATAGTAATTTGATACATTTTCATCTGTGGTAGGTTTTTTTCGTGACACAAGCTTTCCACTTCCACTTTTCCATACTGTCGAATTATGCTAAAATTTCCATTATTTTTTAAGAAAACAGTTTTTCTTTCTTCCGAACCTATTGGTAAATCATCTATTTCTATAAGCAAATGTTCTTCTTTGTGCTTAAGAAGACAATAGCGAAGTTGTTTTCTACTAATAATAGTCTGCGTTATTCCACACTTGCTTTCCATTTGATTTAAATTTTTAAGCTGAACTTTAGGAGCCATATTCTGTCTTTCCTTTTCATCATACTCCTCAGATTTCTTATTAGTATTATTTGTGAAATCAGCTTGCGCGCCTACCAAGTTATTTGACATTGTGTTCACATTCATTTTCCCCTGTATCTTTTCTTGCCCCATTGCCTCTATCTAGTAATAATAATTTCATCTTTTTCAAAGGCATGGTAACTAGCGCTAGCTTTTCTTCTTTTCTTCTTTTGGAAATGCTTGGCAGATCAAAGTTGTCAGAATCACTACATGTTTTAGGTGAAATAGATTCAGGTTCATAATCTTAATCATCGTCAGTTGAAATAGTTCCCATCAAAGGATATTTAAGGTAAAATTTTCATCATCTTCAGAAGAAACTGATCTCTTGCACACATTGAAATAGCTCATTGCACCCCTCTCATTTTCGTCTATCAATTGACACAACTGATCAGAGAAACTTTCTTGGTCTTTATTTAAATTTTCAACGTTAAAATCTTCTGCTTCTAATAACATCAGAACTCCTTGTGGAATTTCTGTGTCATGCTTCTGCTGTTGTACAGCTTCTGTATTGCTATGTACTAAATTCTGTTCTGAGGTTGTTTCTTCTAACAAAATGACTTCTTGTGACATATCTGCGTCAGCGTTTTGTAGATGTGAAACTTCTGTGTTTGCAGGTTCTGCATCTTGTTTTGAGTACTCTGTTTCCTCTGACAAAGAAAATAACTGTGACATCTCTGGGCTAGCATTCTATAGTTCTCCAACTTCTGTGTTTGCAGGTTCTGCATCTTCTTTTGAGTTCACTAATTCTAGCAACCAAAATAATTACTGTAACATCTTTGTATTAGTCTGCTGTAGTTGTAAAGGGTAACAGTACCTGTTGGTTCTTTGCCTTGTTTTAGGTCATCTGTTCCTCCAGCAAAGAGAACACTTGTGACACTGCTGTGTTGGCCTTCTGTATATGTAAAGGGTCAGTGCCTGTTATTTCTTTTCCTTGTTTTAGGTCCTCTGCTTCCCCTGACAAAGAGAACACTTGTGCCATTGCTGTGTTAGCATCCTGTACTTGTGAAGGGTCAGTACCTGTTGGTTCTTTACCTTCTTTTGGGTCCTCTTTTTGCCCTGACAAAGAGAACACTTGCTATATCTCTGTGTTAGCCTGCTTTAGATGTAAAGGGTCAGTGCTTGTAAAACCTTCATCTTGTTTTGGATTCTTTCTTCCCCCTGACAAAAAAAAAACTTTAACATCTCTGTTTTAGCCTTCTGTAGTTGTAAAGGGTCAATACCTGCTGGTTCTTTGTCTTGTTTTTCGTCCTCTGCTTCCCATGACAAAGAGAACACTTGTGAAATCTCTGGGTTAGCCTCCTGTAGTTGTAAAGGGTCAGTGCTTGTAGGTTCGACATCTTGCTTTGGGCCATATAATTCTCCTGACAAAGCGAACACTTGTGATATCTCTGTGTTAGTCTTCTGCAGTTGTAGTGTCAGTGCTTGTAGAATCTCCATCTTGCTTTGGATCCTTTGTTTATCTTAACGAAGAGAACACTTGTGACATCTCTGTATTAGCCTTCTGCAGTTGTAAAGTGTCGTTGCTTGTAGAATCTTAATCGTGTTTCAGGTCCACTGTTCGCCCTGAAAAGAGAAAACACTTGTAACATCTCCATGTAAGTGTTCAGAAGTTATAAAGTATCTGTACTTATAGGTTCTACATCTTGAATTGGGTCCTCTGTTTCCCGCTGTAAAGAGAACACTTGTGACATCTCTGTGTTAGCCTTCTGCAGTTGTAAAGTATCAATGTGTGCAGAATATTCATACATCTTCTTTTGGGTCTCCTTTCCCCAGACAAAGAGAACACTTGTGACATCTCTATGTTAAGCTTTTTTAGCAGTAAAGAGTCGGTGCTTGTAGGTTTTACATTTGCTTTGGGTCCCCTTTCCCCATGGTAAAGATAACACTTGTTGTATCTCTGTGTTAACCTTCTGTAGCTGCAAAGGGTAAGTGCTTGTAGTTTATACATCTTGCTTTGGGCCCTTTATTCCACCTGACAAAGAAAACACTTGTGACATCTCTGTGTTAGCTTTCTGCGGTTTTAAAGGGTCAGTGCTTGTAGAATCTTTATCTTCTTTTAGGTCCTTTGTTTCCCCTGATAAAGAAAACATTTGTGACATCTCTATGTTAGTGATTAGTACTTGTAAAGTGTTTGTGCTTGTAAGTTCTACATCTTGTTTTGGGTTCTCTGTTCCTCCTAACAAAGAGAACACTTGTAACATATCTATCTTAGCAATCTGTAATTTTAAATGGTCAGTATCTGTTGTTTCTTTGCCTTTTTTAGAATTCGGTGTTCCCCTTGACAAAGCAAATACTTGTGACATTGCTGTGTTAGCCCTGTGTGTTTGTACATTGCTTTGGATGTCCTGTTTCCCAAAAATGGACAAAATTGATTCAAAGGAGAAGCCTTTTGGTAGGCAATAATCATACAACAACTCTGTGCCAATACACATCTTCTTTACTGTAAACAGGCAAAGAATGGGCAAATTGTCTACTTCCATCACTTTCATTTTACAATTGACCTCATTTCCAAATCCATGGCTAACTAGTCTGCACAAACTGGGTCCTGAAGATTCATGAGAAGCATCATAGCTGGAAAATGAGCTATTATAGGCATAAGTGGTATTTATTTCTCATTTTTCTCAGTTTCTCAAAGGAGATTTAGGTAAATACAGTGGCAGGGTGTAAAACACTTAATTTGGGGAGGGTACAAACAACATTTAACAGAGGTGGCTCTGGGAAAGGGGAACATGATGAAAATCATCCATCTGGTGCAATAATTTTGTTGAAAAGCAAACAAACAAAATTCCCATTTGCCTTTGGTCCGACAGGCCTTTACACCTTTCAGAGTTACAAATATGCAGCTAGAAATGTAATGGAGAATGAATTTCATTTATGCAAGGGGGTCAAGAAAATGCTAATTGCATTTTAAAATGCATTTGACAGTTTTAATGGTTTAAAATTTTGAATAGAGCAGAGGATTAGGGACAAAACACAGAAAACGTTTTGATGGAGGGGGGGCAAGTTAAAACTAATCAAAATCGTCTTTTTCCCCACACACCCTGCCACTGGATAAAGTTGTGAGAATTAAAAACCCAACCATAAACAAGATACAAAATATTTAAGTTAAACATAATTTAAGTTGTTACTTGGAGGTATCTATTTTGTTTTATTTTGACTTGAAATCTTGACTTATGTGATGATATTGATAGCTCTATAGGCCACATCAAATATATTACATTAGTTCTTTAATCAGTAATATCAATAGCAACAAAAAATAGATTGCATATTATTGAGGATGAATTAGCCAACTGTTGTAAGGTAGTTTTTAAATTATTAGAAAATGTTACATCACTTAGAGGAATTAAGTGAGTCTGACCAGGTGACTTGCTTCCATGGTTGATGTAAAAGGAGACGGACGCTAATCGTTTGTCCCCTGTAAGTATTTATCTACTAAATTTGAGATCTAAAGTGCATGATCTTTAGATCTTTAGGGTTCTATACTCCACAGCAAACATTCATTGAGAATTTTGTTAAAATCCTGTAAGGAATTTAATGTATTTGACATTGTTCAATGTAATTTCTAAAAATGCCATAAATATAATGTTGGCATGGAAAAAATAATGAAAAATAACCTGATTTGGGATTAAAGTACTTTCATTGCTTTTTGCAAAATGCTTTCTAGAATTGCAAACAAAAAATATCGACCACCTAAAACTTCATTATCACATATTTCTGAATTAAACAACATTTTTTACTTTTGGAAAAACCGAGGATAAGCACCAGCTTCATGAGTCTGATAACTCGGATGGATTTGGTTTTTAGTTTTACTCGTGGAAGCAGGTAGTTTTCAGCTATGATATGAATTTCTTATGTTGCGCAATTATAACTGCATATAATGAATGATCTTCTAATTAGTATATCTCAGATCACCTGAAAACACACAACAGGACCACTTTAATAATTTTCATTTTAAATCAACCCACATGATTGGAAAAACTGCCTGCTCTATCCAATATAGCTGATTAAAACACAAATACTTAGTACAAAAAAGCTCTCAACATTACCTCAGAAATACTTCGCATTGTGCAATCAGGGCTAAGTAATATACACATTAAAAATTTATAAAAAATGCCTGTTTATAATCAAAACCTAAACCTAATATATTAAAGTATAGTATTTTGTGAAAGGTAAGACATGAACAAAATATTCATGTCATGGTTGAGACATGTACACCATAAAGGCTAAGAAGCATGCAAGCTTGTTCACATACAACATCTTAGAAAATTAGGTTTAACATTAATAAAACTTGAGACTGAAAATTATCAGGTAAAAATTTGGAAATTAAAATCCAGTCTACTGTTTTTACTATGAATGTATTTTCAGAAAGATAGCTAATTTTACTGTCTTAGGCACCAACAGTTAAGCACATCAGTATTGCATCCTACATCCTTGATCTGATCTTTATTACACATGATGAAATGATTTTTTTCATTTTTAGTAAATGTTTAAAGAACAAGACACTATATGTGATAATTTATTTAATACATGTAAACAATAGCCATAATAAAACAAGAATCTTCAATGAAAAACAACATATGCTAGTAATAAATAATTAATAAAGAACAAATGCAATAAATTCATTATCTTACATGCCAAAATGAAAATGTGAATATTTATATTGCATAGGAACAGTGCTTGTCACTGAATAATTTTCAAAGCAAACAACTCATTTAGAACTAAACAGCAATACAGAATAGTTGTAATCCCATGGAAGGCATAGAATGTTACAAAATTCTACCAACGCTGGTTCTGTTAAATGTCAGAGGCTTCCATCATTACCAAAGATAGTCTTCAACCAATTTTGGGTATCCACTGAGGTAATACTTACTGCCATGTGTTGTACATGTATCTATTGAAAAGTGTAATTACTCTATCTTAATGTCTGCTTTCAATATCATCTGGTGTGGATAAACAATACATCTTTTTCATTCCCATGTTAATGAAGCATGTACACAATTGAGAATACAAGTCAAAGAAAGAAGGCAATTATAACTAAGCTGAGTGACACCTTCTGCAATGGATATCTCATTGCACTGAGCCATTAAAAAATAATGTAAAAAATGCTAAAACACATCTGGCAAGCAACCTGAGTGTGTGTGTTTTTTTTAAACGGGAGGGGGAAGCGGGGTCTGGTGGTCAAATAGTGCCTCCCTCATAAAAACAAATTATGGATCTACTGCCGATGAAAACAAAAAAATATTTTATTCTAACGTGTACACAATTATACACTGCCCGAAAGAAGATTTGAAAAGTTAAGTAATGTTCTTTCAGTTGCAAATCCATTTGAGATTTAATGTTTGAAAAACAGAATTCTTCAGGAATTCTAAAATTTGTATGCTTGAAAATCGCACACTACTTTTATTCATCTAAAAGTTGCCTGTTCCATACTGTTATTTTTGCGGTAAAGTTTAGTTTTTATATATATTTAAGAGCAGTCTTTTTGAAGAAAAATGTAAGTCCAAAAATAGTTTGTTATGGAAGAAGCTCTTCGGAGAAAAGTTTGAAAATATCAAATATCATATTTACACATTGTGTGCCATTTCATTTAATGCAGGAACTAATGGAGAGAGAGAAAAGCTGGTGAGAGCACAAAAATAAGGCTAATTTCAATCATTTGAAATATTTACTTCGTAGGTAATTATTCAAAACATATCCAAGGTTTTTTGGTCTTTATAACTGCATACTTTAATTCAAAAGTGATCATAGACCTATGCACAAAAAAGTTAGCTATAAAATATTTATATTCCCACATAGCCTTTTCATTACTTTTGTGTTTTGTACATTTTGTATTGTATACCTTCTTCTGTACCTACAGACTTTAAATTAGTTTTGAATTGTATCTTACCTTTGAATAACCTTCTTCCTATGTTTTGGGAGGTATTTCTTCTTCAAATTGTACATTTCACAAAACTTGCAGGGCCTTTGCCCCAGGACCCCCAAAAATTGAGCTTTTAATTTCCTCGTGAGCACCTCCTCGGTCACAACCCCCCCACTCTCTCCCTGAAAAATACATATAAAACCTGTCTGCTTGTATTGTTCTCTTTTCTGACCTTCACATCCTTCTATCAGCTGACCTGAGTAATAAAGTAGACATTCCCCAACATCCATTTCATTTATGGTAAAAACGCCCCAAATGACCATGCAACAAGAGAAATTACATTTATTTGGAGAAGAAAAAAAACTGTCATGTGGTGGTAAATGTTTAAATACTTATAAAGGAGCAAACATTATGATGAAATAAATTAAAATTCGATAATATTTTTTTCCATTAGCTACACTCGTTAAGCATTCAAGCTAATAAAATTTGAGTATCTTATTAAAAATATAGAATTTTCAGATACCTTAAGTTTCAAATGGCAAATTGCCGTGTCTCAGCTGCTAAGATACTATGTAATGATGACACAAGCATAATTCTCTTTGCACAATTACCAGTTCGGTTCGTACCGCCAATTGAGCTTACAGTGACATATGGACGCCGCTATTCTTATTGTGAAGTTTCAGTTGTAGACACTTATCAGTCGTTTCAGTGAGGTTTGTAACAAAGTTTGCTTTGTTCATGTTTAATTTCGCGAAAGTAAAACAACTTCGTTACTATCACGCAGTGATTGCTAAATATTTTTCACGAATCCCCAAGATATTTCTCATAATTTCAGAAAACCTTGTTAAAGTGCGACTGCCTAACGGCAACACATAATAAGAATTTAACACTTTTCTTCAAATTTTTCGAAAACCGCGCTCGAGGTGTGTCTGATTCTTATGTTATTCCTACATAAACTTTGAATTTGGATAGATGTATTGTGGGATACTTCTGTAAAGGATCTCCCGATCGGGAGAACAAAATTGTTCTTCCGATCGCGGGTACGAACCGGACTGATTACTGAAGATTTGGTAAAATAAATCTACCAAATACAGCATTTGAAGCTCGCGTATTGAGATTTTCCAGAATATGGATTTCCATTTTCTGGTCCGGAATTAATATCACACCTGAACCACAAGTACAAGATGAATTTCCACACTGCTGTTCATTCAAGTTTTGTAAAAAATATTTTGTCATATTATCGAGAAAAAAAAAGGAAAAAAAAAAAGAATGAAATATTCAAAAACTGAAAAACCCTAATGTTCACAATGATTAGCATCTTATTTGATTATAAGAATAGGTAATAATTCTGTGAAGATCTGTTAAAATTGAGCTGATTTATAGCTTAAAAGGTAGAATAAGCAAGTGTATATAACTCACAATTTGATGTAAAGGTTTTAATTTATAAATATTCACTATAAATTTTCAACACTTCTCATTGACAAACAATTTGGTGCAATACCATAAAATTAAAACTTCACATAAATCATTCATTTTGTAATTTGCATAATAAATAGTAATCTAAATGACCCACATTTCATTTAGTAGTAGGAAGCATAATTAGCACCAACGTTAAAAGAATAACTTCAAAGACATTTTTTATGATTCAAGCTGCTTTTTAAAAAATAAGTTTACCTTTGCCTGGTGACTTTTTTACTTGGAACCAGTCATTATCAGCTATAACCAATTCGGAGACAGACACCCAATGCCTTCGCTATTAAATTCAAATATACATTTTTCTTGGGTCATCATTTTGTTCAATATATGCTCTTTCAATGATTTTGTATTCAAATAAGTAAATATTAACAATACAAAAAGATTTTTGAGAAACATCCACTCTTCATATGTCTTCAATCACCTAATGAGTATATGAGTACAAATCAATTAATGTTTACAAATCCAAGAAAGATTTTACAGTGATAGAAAATTTCAAAGGAAAATGTATGAATCTTAATTTTTATTATACGATAGAGGACTATTAAAAAAAACATTGGTGAAAAATTGTTGAAAACTCCAAGATGATTATCGTATTGTGTTTTCCAAGATTTCACCAGTCAATGGTTGAAAATGACCTTACAGTGTAAAGTGTGATATGTTATAATTGCAGATCCAAGACAATTGTTTATGTATGTTTATGTATTAATTAGAGAATGCCTTTTTTTTCAATCATTGGAAACCTATTTTGTTTAATGATTGAAATGGGGTATAACATGTACCTACAAGACATGATTTGTCCTTCTGCCCTCTTACAATCTTCTAAAGAAAAGAAATATAAATTGAAATCTTATACATAACATCGCACTTTGCACATCACACTTTAAACTGCAAGGTCACTTTTCAATACGGTGTCCGTCCACTGGTCCGAAGGCCCAAGTCCAAAATAAATACGCTATAGTCCGAAGGTCCGGTGTCGGAAGGCCCAATTGGTCCGAAGCAGAAGGTTCAATGGTACAAGGTTACCCTAACCATCAATAGTACAAGGTTACCCTTACCTTCAGACTATCAAACCCCCGCCTATTGTACTTTCGGACTATTGAACCTTCAGACTATCGGCCCAGACTATTGGGCGTTTTTTCAGACTATTAAATGAATGAATTATCATAAAAACATTGTAATGTGCTCAGACACATTGAATAATCAAATGCCAAACACATATTTCCTATTAAAGAGGATAAAGTCTCAACATTAAGATGCAATACACAAACCACAAAGACGGTATTATTTCTTTAAAATCATTCAGGCCAATTTCTTGAGGTGTACTGTTCCTAATGAATATTTTCTCCTATTCTAATATTTAGTTATTATTTATAAATTTCTGTCATTTAATTTTTGGTTATGTGAGGTTAAGCAGAAATGACAGTGGCGATCTAAAGGTTTCGCTTTACTTTTTATATCCTAGCTCACATAGCATGTACATAATTTGTAATCCCCATCAATGCTGGTGCACATTTACTGATCAAATGAACTGCAAAAAATGGAATATTTTCATCTTTCTTGCTTAAATGATATGATTTATGGTGTAATTCTTACCACTGATGTGCAGTGCTTTTCCCGTTCTGATAACAATGTTCTAGTGTTTCAACTTTCAATGTATGATCTATACAGCTGTGGCCTAAAGTCAGTTTGTGTACAGCTTTTAATTCAAACATATTACTGTAGGATATTATAGGCTTTATATGTGCTTACTTTCATCATATATGTACACGTTCTATCATATTGTAAACACCTCTTTTGAATAGGGAAAAAGGGGAAATAAGCGCGCACACACACACACACAAAATACATGAATGAACAACATTCAATTCTCAAGTCAAAAACTATTGTCTGTTTTTACTTTTCTTGTTCCTTGAATAGGCAAAATATTGCCGAGCAATGGAATATCTTATATGTACATCAAAAGTAAGATGGATACTTATCGACTTCTGTTAAACCTGCACACAAAATTAATCACTGGGTTTCTAAAGGTTTGGCTATAATTTAAATGTGATTTGATACAGCATGCCATCATCACTGAAACTGATTGTTACACTGTTATACATTAGGCATAAGTGTGATACTAAGAATACAGAACGAACGAAACTGTTTTAGTTTACTGTAGACCGGGAGCCCAGAACTTGTATTCAAGTGAAAAGCGCCGAAACAACTGACCCCTGGGTTAAAAGCCTCTACTCCCACGTTACAAAAAATGCATTGCTGCCGGGTCGGGGCCGGGGAAAGGAGAAGTGGGGCTCCGCTAAAATCACGTGATCAATAACGTCATTACCACAAATCTACTTCAGAAATATCTGGAGTCCTATACTTGATAATATGACAATTAATGTGTCTACACCCATGCTTTCATAGTCAGTGAATACAATGGCAACCATGGCATCGTGAAATAATGAGTATTTTCCTCTGTAATTTATTCATCCACCAAAATTACGTGATAGCTGACTTCATTACCATGAAATATATTTTTTTCAATATCTAGAAAACTTTACTTGATAGAATTACAATTAATGTGTATACAACCATGTTTTCATAGTCAAAGAATACACCCGTTACAATGACAGCCTGATATAATGAGTAGTTCTCAATGTTATTTGTTCATCCGCCGAAATTACGTGATTACTGGTGCCATTACCATAACATATATTTTCTTCAATATGTAGAAACGTATACTTCATACTGCTACACACCCATGGTTTAATGGTCGATGAGTACAGTAACAACAATCACAAGCTGAACTAATTTATTTATAGTTCATCATTTCTTTTTAATCTGCGCATCTAATTCATATAATTGACTTGGTATCTCACCTGTGAGAAGCCATTTTATCACTTTTCTTCGCTACGCATTGTCCCTGCATACCTACATATGATGCTCGCCTCCAATTATGAAGTTCTTGACTTTTGTTAAATTTAAATGAAATAGTGATATACCATACCACTACTCATTTTCTATCATTTACTAACACAGATATAGCACGGATAATAATACCAAATATTCGTTTTCATAAAAACAGTAAAACACATATACAGTAAAACATAATGATATAAGTGTCTATTTCCATGATCTGATAATTACATTTCTTCTGTATCACTATCTTCATTATCTTCACTCTCCGAGTCACTCCAAGAAGTATCCGACTCCTCCCCATCTGTAGAGCTGTCCACGTTACCAGTTAGCAGAGCTGTGAGAGACTCTGGAACTGAACTTTCGATTACCTGTCTGGTTGAAAGCCCTTTTGGGTCAATTTCCACCCATCATCTGTGGAACTCTCTCTACAAGTTGAATTAGCCTGATCAGCCCTTTCCACATTTTTGCCACATACTGAGCCCTTTTGATATGGTTGTGAAATGTTTTGGCGCATGGAGGAAGAGAAGCACATTTGATCTTCTTTATTTTTGAGAGAGGGTCTTCCTTTTTACCACCACTCATCCGTACGAATGCCATAAATCGGGCTTCATTTAGGTATGATGTTTTGAGTCCATATAGGGAGCAAACAAATGAAGTAACGTCTGGAATATCTACTTCATCCAAAGTCAGAGATCTTACTAAGTCTCATAACTAACATCTTATTCCATCCTTTGAAAGGTCTTCCATTTTCCTTTGCTGAAGAAACATGAAGCATAATCCAAACCTGTCAGGGCGTGAATGTCACTAAGTTCGTCGGTTAAATTAGGCTGCTTCTTTCCAGAGGATCAGCTAGGTTAGAGACGTTAACGGGTTAATGTATCTTTGGTGGTCCATGATGATGTTTATTCCCGTCGATCTTCCAGAGAGGCCAATCAGAATGATGAGGACGTCTGTATCAGTGGAACTTACAAAAATGTTACCACTGGAAATAATGTTCTTGTAAAATGCAATAAGTGTATCAGCCTCTTAGTGCTTATATTGATAGCTGTGGGGTTCTTGTGCTTACAGTAGATTGTTCTCGTTCTTCATTTGCATACAGACACCACCATGTAAGACATTAATTGCTTTATCTCTAATTATTGACCCATACTATGGCTTTAATTCTTCCATTCTTCCATCACAAATTTTACAAACTCATCTTTGAATGACCCATCCATTTTTTGATAATTTTGTTGAAGCACGATTTCATGGACGATGAAACTTCTATCTGTCACTGTGGCTGTAATTGAGGGAAGACTAGTATCCACAACAATACATTCCTGTCCAAGGAATTTTGTGAGAGCTGCTTTGTCTGTCTTAAGTGGGGTTCCGTTACTATAGAGGGACTTCAGTAATGGGAAAGCAAAAATATGTTGAAGGTGAAGTACATCGTTTCTTTAAGGTGCAAGAGCTAGGATCCGCCCAAAAACATCTCTGACTCCCTCTGCTACATTCAGCCTCCGTACTGCATTCTTAGCTTCTTTCACATTCTCTGCTGCAAAATGCAAAGTCTTGATTCTTGTCAAAGGTTTCAGAAATCGCACATCGTCTTCTGCACATTTTTTAAAACTTGAATAGAAGCTTCTTTTCTCGCTCTAGCATGTCTAGTGTTTTTAGGAGATATCACTTGGTTGTATAATTTGCTTTTCTTCCAGAGGACACATTCACTAGCTCAGCTGTAGAATCAGAGGTAAATGGGTTGCATGTGTAATGTTTATTGAATGGGTTGCATGTTGTAATGTTTATTGCAATATTTTCACCATTGTCACGTTGAATTATCTATTTTTTCTTACTTTATTAACAAGTTCCTCTCCTCGAGAAGACTGACTAGCTCACAAAGTTCTGTCAGAGCCACATTAATTTAGGTAAGAATGATGGACTATCTCCTGAAGGCACCATGTGAATTTGTAAAAGCTGTAATACCTCTCGCGTCAGATTGATATGGCACCTCCCTTCAAAATTTCACGAGCTTTGCATTCCATATTCTGCAGCTTCTGGGGGAAGAGGGATCCCCATCTAGCATAATTTGGTCGGTTTAAAGCAAAGAAAAGATCAAGCACATGTGGGAGCACATTTATGTAGCTGTAAATGTTATTGGTTCGAACAGCACGCAGAAGCTCCCGATACAGCATGTTGATGAAATACATGTAGATTGCCCAGTACGCTGCTGTACTTCCTTATTTTCCATCAATGACAGAACGAAAAAAAGTCTCATATTTCTTCTTGAGATCCTGGAATGTAGCATTCTCAGTAATGGGTCGACAGTATCTAACAGTGACGTCATAATCTAATCTGACGTGATTTCTTGTGCTAAGGACTTCTGTGCATCTGGCGCTAATTTTAAGAACTTGGAGAAAAGTGCTTGTTCCATGACAGCAGCAAGAAGTTGGTGAATTCGGTGTTATAGAATTGATCTTTCATGAAGCCATGTGGCGATCCCTCAGCCAATACACCTACTTCAGTGATGCTGTATTCTACCCCTGAATCAGATTGGAATGTTCCAATAGCTCCAAAGTAAACCATCTCAAGAGGAAAGTTTCCAAGCAAAATTCGACTTTGTCAAAAGTAAGAATTTTCAAAGCCTGGAAAGAGTATGCTTTTAATGCCATAGCAGCACAGCAAGATCATATGTGATGGCAGCGTATTCTTGTTTTGTCTCCTGTGTAACTTCTACTGACCGCACCATTGTCTCCTTTACAACATCATTTCTTTTTGGAGGTTGAGATATGGGTCCATGTATGTGATAACGGATTTGTGGGAGGTTGTCTGTCACAAATTGGGAAGAAAAACAAGTAAAGAGTGGCAACTTCTGTATAAAGGATTGAAGCAGCCACAGAAAGTCAAGTGTCTCTTGCTGGATAAATGCAGTCGTCGTTGTTTGCTCATTCGATGGTGTAAGCTTGAATTAAGCATTTTTCAAAGATGTGTAGAATAGAGGAATCATCTTCTCTGCCCCCTCAAAGCGTCTTCTTCTCCTTCCTGCAGTGGCATGACTGGATTTGCATGCAACAATTCTGAAAATGTCTTAAATGGCACTTGATTGTGGTAATATATCCCAACTGTAGAAAGTAGGTTCTTCCCAATCCTCCCAGGTCCTTCACCCCGACACTTCCCAAGAATTTCTGATCACTTTCTGATCTTTGTTTGTATTGACATATACATAAATAGGAAAATATTCTAATTTGTAATATCATCAATAGGTTTCTAGATATTAAAGAAAATATATTTCATGGTAATGACGTCAGCTATCACCTTATTTTGGCGGAGAAATACATTAAAGAAAAAGTTATTCATTATTCAACGATGTCATGGTCACCATTGAATAAAAAGTCTGAAACCAAGC
>JAIGNY010003103.1:192500-200000 GCA_020152595.1 Chiridota heheva
CATATTCAACTGTTCCATAAAAGGTGAAAAACAATACGTTAGCATAAGAACATTTGTGTATTATTATGATGTCACAATTTCTATCATATTTGCTTAATTTCTAAAAGTGAGGCCTTCAAATTGAAAATACTGTAAAATGGTCAATTGTTCACTGATTTTGATGAAGCTTTTTGCTAGTTTCATATTAACTAGCATATTTTCTTCAGGTTAATCTCTAGTTGGTTTCACCTGTCCATAGATATTTAGGAATCACTTTAACCTGATATTTCTATTAGTGAGTTTTAGTACTACTTGAAAATTGAAACTTGGAAACTTGGAATTTTAGGGTCTGCCCACCCGTCAGGAGCTACTGAAAGCCACAATGCACCGTTTTCAATAACTATGCAATTTTGAAACATACCTTATACGAATTTAGATAAATGAAAGCGCTCTTTAACTTCGGTATCGAGGAAATAAACATTGGTTTTGTACCGAAAGCTTGGGGTGGAGTGGCAATTGTGCAGCCAGTGATGTCAGATATACCATTAGTGTTGTAAGCAAAAAGAAAGGCAAAGTCAATCAAGAGCAGTAACAATTGTTTGCGCTTCTGTTATTTGGGTCTGAGAATAAATATACACTGTTTGATGATCTAACATTGCAGCATTTGATATGGATATATATGATAACCACTCAAACGCTTCTGATAGTAAGAAATGATTCAGAGTGAAATTGGTGCTGGGTGTTGATACAGTTAAGCACTGCGTTGCATCACCAGTCTTCATTGATTGTGTTATTTTTGTATTTTTAAATGAATACTATTGCTGATTTGCTTATATGATATATGGAGCATAGATTATACGTTGTACATGCGTTGTATGTGTGGTATATGTGTCGCAAATTCCGTGTAATTCTTCCATGGATGCACATTTCCCTGATTATACTACCTGTATTGCGGTGACTGAATATACTTTATTACAAAATGACGGTTCTTGAAATACACGCATCTACAGGATGATTTGTGATCCCTGGCAATAAACGTATCTGCCTTTTTTTAAATCTACACTTCTGGAAAGAAGATATGTATGTCTTTGGTTGCTATAGTATCCGGCATTGTGATTTTAAAAAGAAGAAGGTAAGTATGACCTAGGTAGCCTGTTGGGCTAAATAATTCTTCTACATCATCACAAGAGTTCCTTTTTATCATAAGTACTGTGAAATTTTAGTGCTTCACAAATAATGTGATTACACCCACTATATACGATTTTATTTCGTTTTCCCCTATTAGAAAGTCTTGCTTTGCCTTCATTTGATTTGTCAAATATTTACCTATATAATCTTGAACAAATTGGACTGATATTGATAACTTTTAGAAATGCTAACCCATTAGATCATTTTAGTACCTTATTACAAATTCTAACATTAATTTTATATGCAGTATTGATATTGACTGTCACAGGCTGCTTGATACCTACCTGTGGAAAGATGCATACTGTAGGGGGCATTGCAATGCGTGTATGAAATGTAAATCAGAGGAAATGCTTTCCATCCGCTTGAACAACTATCAAGCCTCGCGCTTTGTGCACAATATAAATGAAACTGTCGGCTCTGAAACAAAAATGCAAACAATCTAAATGCCATCTGATGAACCAAATAATGTGTATATAAGTAAATGTACAATTCAACGTTACTTAAAGTGATGATTACTAGTTTGAACTTTGATTTGTTTTAAATAGATTTCGAAATTGATGAAGTCGTTGCACTCGTTTACACCTATAAATAAACATTATATGATTGTAATGTATCTTCATAAAGCTCTTTTGTTGATATATACTACACACATCAACTATCGACTTCTCGTGGGGTACCTGAGTACCCAGAACCGATTCTACAGCGGCATATTATTAAGAATAAAATGGGGCAGCAAGTGACCAGTTTTCGTGATGATTCGCATTTTCTAACAACGATGACCAAAGGTATATTACCATATTTTACTTAATATTACATACAATTATTTTTTTTTAAAGAAAAGATAACACCCATTACACCTGATAAATTAAATAACATTGATTTTGGGGACATGAAGCTGATTACCATATAATTGATTTTATGACTTTTAAAGAGAACCGTTAATCCAGTGGGACACGTGAATTTCCCTCCGACCCCCTCCTTCTCTTACTTCCAGGCATAATTAATATATATATATATATATATATATATATATATATATATATATATATATATATATATATATATATATATATATATATAAGTTTTTTTTTTTCCTAATATACGGCTCTGCTTGTTGTCATTTGTTTCGTAATTTGACAGATCTTTTCCTTTTGTAAAAGGATTATGAAAGCAAAAACATCATGCTCACTTTTCTTTCGCAATTCATTATACATATATAACTCGCCATCCCCAAAAAACGCCGCCCTGAATGAATATTCATAACATTTACAAAGTATGTCTAGAGTCAAATTTGAACACCAATATCAAGGGAAATATGCATTTCTAAGACGCAAGATCATCTTAAGATGCATAAAATCATCCATTATTTGGCTAAACTAAAAAATCAGGAATTATCTGTATATATTTGTATATTTCGTATATTTCTGTGCTGTTGTTATAGCAACGTTGTTGAAAAATATGGTAAAAACACTTCATTGTCATCCATATATTGCGAATTATGAACACATTATTTGTTCTTACTTAATGGATTGTCAATCAAATTATCCCTTTAATAAAACAACAATCCGTTTCATACAAAGCTAATGAAGTGTGAAATCACTTTCTTTGTAACATGTACTCTTAAATGGTGACATTTGACACGGCCGAATGAACGGACAATACCTTATTAAACAAAATGGAACACTTTAAAGGCCATCTATTGTGAATCAAATGTGGCGGCGTGCATTTTATTCTAAATCGATTACTGATTGACCTATCAGTGTAAGTGCATATTAGTCCATTGTGTATTGACCAATCAAAACGCACGAATTGAAATAATTCTACTTCCACGTTAGAGACAATAAGTGGCCTTTAAACAGATAGATGACACAGCCACTTTTCGTCAGCAACTTTCGTCGATTATTAATTTCTGACGGAACATTCAAATCGGGAGAGTGATATCAAATTTCCATTAACCTCCT
Organism: Chiridota heheva; assembly: GCA_020152595.1. Taxonomy (NCBI): domain Eukaryota; kingdom Metazoa; phylum Echinodermata; class Holothuroidea; order Apodida; family Chiridotidae; genus Chiridota; species Chiridota heheva. Next base: position 195,629 of record JAIGNY010003103.1, read on the forward strand.
GGCAATCATTCTTTGAACGTATAGTACAACATCTCATGTTATCACTGAACAATTTTCCCGGTCGTATGGGTAAATGGAAATCATATCACTTTTGTTCATATTTACTTTACATAAATTTAAATTGCTGGGTCAACTGGAAATTTAAGAGGATGAATTGTTTTCAAAAGTGGATAGACCGTTAATTTCAAAGGACTTTTGCCGGGATTACAATTTGTAGGATGGTATAGATACATATATAATTATATGCAGCTTTTATCAATTGAGAAAGTCTGCTGCAAGCCTGCATGTCAAAGTCTTGAAACATAAGATTCACTTTCAAAAGCTAAATTTGCATCATCTAAAAACAATGCCCAATTGCGAAACTTTTTAGGTCAGAACACTCTTTTAAATCCATAAAAATATTTGTTATAATTGAAAAAAAAGTCTTCAACGATTTCATAAGCTGTACCAGGTGCCGCCAAAAAACGTTCCTGTGTATGCTGTTGAGGTTCTTTTCGAAATCAACAGAGATAAAAAGTGTAGATATATATTTAGAGAAGGGTTCCATAGCTTAGCACCAGCATATCTAGCAAACATTTTAAAGGAAGCTAGCCTTTTAAAGTGGTAAATTATCATTAAGAAATCTGAGATGTAAGAAATGGGATTGCTATTTAAGTTTGCATTATTTAAATATTCTACAATAGTTGTGTGTAGCCGAAGTATTGCAGCCTTCACAAAATTATTTGGAATTTGGTCATTCCTCAATATTAAGGCCGTATAAAGGCCAAGAAAGGTCGTATTAAAAAAACACATCTTATTAAATTGGGCCATATTAATCATAATCACTTTACCTTACAAGTAATTGGACGTTTTAAAGGTATTTCTATGCTACTTATAGGAAAAGGTTGAATCGTGTTCATTAACCATTTCAAAGGTATGTATATATGCATTACTAGTATTCTAAGGGATTTTATGTGTAAATAAATGAAGTGATAATAAATTGATAGCTATCATTTTTCCTTTCCGCAAAGATTAGTGTTACTTATAGTATTGGTAGTGCTAGGCCACAATTCAAGACAAGTTTGGAATATGTAATAGCTATATGATATAATGTAGGATCAACAGCTATTATATTTATCAATCCGGTCCACGCTTCCAAATGGGAGGTCTCCTGATTGGGAGATCGAGACCATGCACAGTGACCATCATTTAAACCGTTGTTTTGTCGTAATTTTTTTTGTTTTTTTCAAGTTCTGTAATTCTTATATTTAAAATTTGAGCCTTTTCTGGTAACTAATATGTTAAAATCTGCTCGTCAGAAACTGTTGAAATGAATTTCGAAACGATTACTTTAAAATTTCCTGGTGAAAGTCAAATTTGTGTTGGTGAAAGTCAGCGTTCTGTTGCACCAATAAAATATAGAACATTTCGCATGCACTTTTCACACCTTTGGCATAAACTTAATTTACCGTTATGTATTTCTTTAGAGAGACCTGAAATTGGAAAGATGGAAATTCTACCGGTGGGTAGATCTCTCGTTCAGGGCGTGGACCAAACTATTCATCTGCATGTGGAAGTATTATATGTCAAAATGTAGCATTATGTATCGATAGTGACATGTAAGGGTGCGTATTCTGTTTTGTGAACGAGATTAGAGAAATACTAAGAGAAATGTTTTCTGAAACTAATGGATTACATAACAAGGTAACTTCTTTTCTTTAAAGAGAATCCCCTTTTTTCAGGAACCAATAATTATAATATGGTAACTATGAAGATGAGATCTGTGGTTGTGTGTTTATTATCAATTGAAATCTTTAATTGTAGAACAGGTAGTGAGTTCATTGTCTACTTTACAAACTTGTGGCAATTCTTAAGCTAAGATGAAAACATTGTTATATGAGATTATAAATAATCGTCTGACCCCGATGAACGGAACTGAGAAAACCCAGAAGAGATTGAATGCATTTTGTAATACTACTGGTATTGCATTTTTACATGTATGTGATTGGATTCATTGTTCGGGTTTCATGATCAAGAAGCATGAACAAAAATTCAGTAAACAAAGGCAAATTTGACTCTTTCCTGTTTATCATAAGAACTTTCCTATATTGATTTTACCAAAATTTTCTTCCTCAGCTGAGAGAGTCCTAAAGACGGCAGAACGAAGAATACGAAACTTTCTGCTCAACAAAAACAATTACTCGGCAAGGGAAAGACCAGTGGTGAATTCTTTAAAAAGTGTCGATGTCTTTGCTTCTTTCGGATTCCTGAATTTAGTGAGAAATGAGCATTTATTATACGACGTCACTTATTGCCAAATAAGCGTGATGTTAAGTGGAAGTATGTGTAACTTAGCTGTAGGTGCTTCTGAACAGCTGAAAGGCAGGCAGTTTACCTAAAATGTTGTTGTGATCAGTTTGAAATGCACAGGTAAGGTATGAGGTAAGGCAATCTTTTACACACTAAAATGATAAATGTATCCTTTTTCTAAATCATAAAGAAATCTCATGCCACGGGTAAAAGAAAAATTACGTGAAAGGATTTATCTAATTTGATGAAGCATTTTTTACCAACAATGATCACTTTTGTATGCGTACATTTCGGAGATAAAGAACACGACAACATCAATTCTCCATGCTCATGCTTACATCCTCTCTATTTTCAATTAATAGTTGCAAACTGTTTGAATATTACCATGCACACAACGATCTTTTATTGGGTTCATAAAGCCGTATCCTGATTTGTATTATATTCTTCTCAACAAAGTACCCATTTCCTAATTATATCGTTGGCTAAATATGACCGAACGTAGAGTCAACATCATCAACCCCCACAAAAAATTATTATGAGTAAGTTTCTCAGCAAAGTTTTGATTTAATTTTGTATTAAAAAAAAAAGACTATCAATTTGCGACACATCATACATGTGCAGAACACTCTTCTTTGACAAAAAATGCTCGCAAAACATGCAAGCGGCTTGATGTGCATCTAGCAATGTTTTCACATTAATTACGTAGCCTAATGGGTGGGGTGGGTGAAGAAGTAGACAGTTTCTTGGTACGCAGCTAACACAAATATTGCTTCTTTCGCTATGCTCCTCTTTGATCTGATTTCTCTTCTTTACGCTTATATATCTTCCATTTTACGCTTTAGTTGTCAATATTTGTCACATACTTAATTGAGTGACGACATATTTTTGTACGACTTACAGCAATTAACAGACCATTGCGACCATTGATGTTTAAACCATCTACTTTGTTCGCTAAGCAATTGAGTGCAGACAACTGGAGTCAAATTCTTACTACAATATGGAGAGTATTTTTGAGCACCGTGGCATGTTTACCTAGTTATTATTGAATTTGCACAGTATATTTTAATGGATTTTGTTGAAACGGTGAGGTTGGGTCTTAGGTTATGTATCTTTATAAAGATCTCATGAATATGCAATGTAGAAAAAGTCATCTTGTTAATTGTCATACTCTTTTAATTGTTTCCATAGCATGAACAAGACTAAATACTGGATTCAGCTTCTTGGTTAGAATTCGTAAGTGAAACGTTCGGATCACGTGTCCTTTTTTCAGTCCGGAAGCATGCCTATTAATAGGAACATTTGTAACACACGAGATTATTGAAGTCAAGCAGCCATATTGTTCAGATCTTGCGATACAATGTCATAGGGTCTAATTTATGTACTTGAAAAACATTTAAATTGACAAAATTGCCGTTTTGCGCCTAAAAGCCTAGCTGTATTTTCTATTTTATCTATTATTTCGAAAACGGCGTGGTAAATGTATCAAATGGGAGTGGAAAACGGTAGCCATGAAAGTAATGAAGGTATTTTTATAAGTTTTAAGTTTCCCCTAGCAAAGATATTTTTTCCAGACGCCTTTAAGATTCGAAATTTGTAACATTGCATAAGGCATTAACGTTAGGATAGCAAAGGATCATGGGAAATATTACAAAATGGCGGCTTCCATGTAGCAAAGTTTTCCCATTAATAGGAACATCTATGTTCCCATTAGTCGGTATGCTACCGGACTGTTTTTGGAGAACAAATTAACAAGTCTATCAAAGCCCACAGTTACTCCTGTCAAATTATCTCATACAAAAAAGGTATTCTTTAATATTATTGCAAAACTATGGATGAAGATGATCGATATACAGAGTGTTTTACGTATTATTGATTATATTTGCCACAATAGTATCAAACGACATTTCTGCATTGACTTCCGTCTGACCTACATGTATACCAAGTGTCAGGGATATCACAATTAGAAAATGTGTTCGAGTTTCTTTCTCAGTTTATGAACATATTTTAGATTTACCGAAAATTAAAACGCTAATACAATTATCAAAATGCATGAATGAGCTTAACCGATGAATTTTTGGAAAAT